>JAYMTF010003945.1:0-14142 GCA_036897485.1 Pelargonium nanum | reverse complement strand
TGCACGGATCTAGGAAATGTGGTTGGAAGTTTTTTGGAGGCCGATCCAAATAACTTTCGTGGAGGCTGGAGATCCTATACTCGGATCCGTGTTCGATTTGATACAAGGAAGCCGCTGAGGAGGAAGGTCAAACTAGAAATAGTTGGTACGGGGGTTCATACGGTCACGTTCCAGTATGGAAAACTTCCCATCTTCTGTTATTTGTGGCAGATTAGGTCATGTAGAGAAGGACTGTGCCCGTTTCAAAGTGATTCTGAATCCGGGGGTGGAGCGGGCTTTTGGGACTTTTCTGGTAGCTCCGAGGGGCAGAAGGTCGTCTATTGGTGCACCTTGGATTCAGACAGGGGTGGAGCAGCCATGGCTGTCAGATGAAGAAGAGGTGGAGGAAAACTCGATTTCTCCAATGGTGTAAGAAGAGCAGGAATAAAGCAAGAAAATCTCAGCGGTCTTTAAAAGAAAGAGAGGGCCGGAGTCTATGGAGGAGAAGCAACTAGAGGAGGGAGGAGTGAAGGTCAATCAAGCAGCGAATCTGGAGGTCCAGATTCGCCAAGGACCATGATAGGCGTCTTCAAAAGCTTCGGTGACGGGGTCAGGTCACAAGAAAGCGAGGTTATGCAGGTTCTGACCGGGATGGAGCGAAGAAGAAGGTTCGAGAGGACGAGGAAGGGCGTCCGTCAAATTGGGGGGAGGGTTTACCCAGTGCCCCTAGTTTGGTTATTACTCAAGTTTTCATAACTTTTGAGAACGATTATTCGGTGGTATTGGTGTAGTGTGGGAAGTTAGTTTGTTTTGGTTTCATTGTTTTTATCTTCTGTTTTCTTAGTTTGGACTTATGCTTTCTGTCAGTTTGGATTAGGTTTGTTTTTATTTTCATTCCTTGTAATTCGTTTTTCTTTTAATAAAAGTTACACCCACTTCTCAAAATATGAATCAGTCTAAAATGATTCAAAAAAAAAAAGAAAAAAAAAGAAAGAATCAGTCTAAAATTGTTAGATAATTGTCTCTCCAAAACAATGGTTTTGCATAAGTGATGCTATTTATTTTCTCTCTTAATTATTATCCCAAGCTCATTCATTAATTTGTACAAAAAGTTTTGTAGAGAAATTTGGACATATAATACTTCTCTTTGCATTTTTAAGTGTTTATTTTAACCATTTGAATTAATTTCAACATATATAAATTAAATAAATAATCAAAAGATGGTGCATATACATTACAAAGGAATTGGCAAATGCATGAACTGATGAACAACTACGTGTTGTATTGATTTTTTTCTTCTTCATAACAACAATGGGCTACACAAGAGGCCAGCCCTCCCCAATATACCCACTCCTCTCCCACCATGGGAGGAGTAAAGATCTTATAATTAGTTATAAAAAAAAATAAAAAATAAAAGTATTTGTATAAAGAAATCAACACCATCATTCATATAAGATGGTTTGCTTACCCATAATTTACTGCTGTCAAAATTGACCCAAAGTACTTTAAACACTAAACATGAAAAGGGAAAGAAAAAAAAATCTAACAACTTAATTTGAAGAATAATCCCACATTATGATTTTCTACTAACTTATGTCAAATGAATCTTGAGAGTGTTACAATATCTTGATGAGAAGAAAAATAAAAATAAAAAGTAGTATATAATGTAGAAGAGTACTAGTGTGTGTCTTCACTTCTTGGTGAAGTGGCACTAACTAGAGTCTTCTTTGTTAGTAGTGTGTGTATGGTGATGGTGATGAGCTAGAGGGCTTGAGAGGAGCACAAAGAAAATATCTCCTCCAAAGCTCCATTCATGTCATGGTGATCATGACCTAGCTGGTATTTGTCATACATGACAAAATCATCCATGGCTTCTGGCTTTGTTCCCTTTATAGTATCTGCAATGTTTATCTGAGGGAAGTCTTCTAGTTCTAAAGGTGGATAAGGAAATTGATAGTGAAGACCACTTGTGAAGCTTTCCATTTGCTGAATGTCCTGAAAAAAACACAATTATTATAAGTCCTTACACTTGTGGAAAAGTACTAATATCGATGCATCAATGTCGGGAGAGATTATGAGCACAAAGTTACGAAAACAAAGAAAATATGCAAAATGTATCAACTTTTTTTTTAATCTTCCGAATTTTTCTTAAACATTTTTACGGTTAGTTTACACTATTCCTAACACTAATTATTGATGTCCGAGGTTGGAATATTTGAATCTTGAAAGCCCATTTTCTCAAAATAACAAATGAAAGTTGAATGATGAAGTTATTTTTTGTTGGAGGAAAAATGACATTATATGTTCTCTAAGGCCATTTCAAGTTGGAGAGGTTATGAGAAAACAAAAAAACTACCCATTATTGTGTAGCTCGACCCATTTGATTTTCAATTATACTTGGGTTACATAAACTACACCAATGGAATAGAAGGGTTCAAATTTGAAAGACAAATTTGGGGGTAAAGTATGTAAAGAGAGACAATAATAATAATAAAAAGCAATGTGCTCCTTTGGAGTGAAGTTGAAATTATAAGTTACAAGTGATAGAGTGATGATGAGATTGAGATAGCATTGGAGACAGTGAAGGAGAAGAAGAAAATGAGGAAGAAAGATGGTTGAAAGTAAGGAGTGTTGAGTCAGTCAAAAGAAGTTATAGTAAATGGTGAAGAAAGCCATTTAAGATCAAAAGAGTTCATCACTTGCTATACACTATACTTTAAATTTTTGTCACTTTAAGATCAAAAAGACAAGTCAAAGGTGTTGGGTTTGTGGGCCAACTTACATGTATGATGAAACCAATAATAACATTACTCATCACACATACATATCATTGGTGTGAGATCTATACTGTAATTAAGGTGTGAACATGAAGCTAAGCCTTATTATTAGTAATATATATATATAAATATTATAAAGTAAAAATGTTGCTGGAAATGCAGTTCTTGGCAAAGGAAACAATCATATCATCAACATGTAAAAAAGAAAGGTGAGAGCACAAGATTTACAATCATTATGGCCCACAAAAGGAGTGACACACATAACATGTCATGTTATTAACAGAATCTAATCTTGTGCATGGCTTATCATTTTTATGCTAAATTAAACATTCCTCAATTAAATAAGACCTAGCTAATTATTAAATATAGTGTGTTAAGGTAAGGTGTAAGAGATATGTGGAGTGTGAAAAAAAGTGCATACTAATTACGAAAATGTTAGTTTTTGTGTATATTCTCGAATTTTATACATTCTCTTAGTCAGTTTAAACATTTTTTTTCGCTTAGTTATATGCAACAACAATAATAATAATAATAGTAACTTTGAAGAAATTAATGTTGTTACCTGGATGAGACTTGAGGAGCAATCTACACCAAGAGAGTAGAGATTTGCTGAACTATTTGCTTCATCAGATGAGGTAAATGGAGGTTGCAAATGATCATGATCATGATCTGCTAGGCAAGTTTCAGCTGGTGTGCCTTGAGTGACATCTGAAGAAGAGGTATCAGATGGAAACTTTGAATAATAACATTCTACATTCAAGCTCTCATCTTCGGCTTCTCTCCCGCGGGAAATTTCAATTCCATTTGCATCATTATATCCCGAAATTTGATCTTCGGAGATCAAATTCGTGTTTGGAGCTTCTTCTTTAGCCTTTGGTAAAGTTATTGTTTTCTTGAAGACGCGACACAATGCATAAGAGTCCTGTATGTAATTACATTGTTACTTAATTATCATTTAGTAATGAAAATTGTGTAACTTATAAATAATTAACTTACTAGTAGTTGTTAAACACATGTAAAGATTTTTAGAAGCTAGCTAAATGAGAAAGAAGAGGAAAGGAAATTAAAAGAAAGAGAACAGATAGAAAGCAAAAGATGTAGAAGTAATGAGTAAAGATTAAATAAGATCATTCTTTTCTAATAAAAAGAGAAGAATTAAAGTAAACATAACAAATCCAACAGGAAAATAGATATGATTCATATTGAGTTCAGTGATATTTTTCTTGAAAACACAACAAACAAAATAATCCACTAGGAAGTGTCCTATGATAATCTCATAATTATCCAAAAATATAAATTAAAGCACTAAACTCCATGCATATATAGAGATTTCATAAAATCTTTTTGTGCTCGTTAGGGTTTTACTTGAACACACAAATATATCTATAAAAAAAACGTATATTACAAATTAATGATCTATCTTTCTTGCTCTCTTTTACTGTTGAAACCCTAACCTTATATATACTTGTTGTGTGAAAGTTACATATATGTATATATTGTTGTTAAACCCTAGCCTTATAGTTGTTGTCATGTAATTAAAAGCTATATGTATAGTAGTAGTAGTAGTACGTACCTTTAAACTAGTTGAGGCAGTAGTGGAATTAGAAGAGATTTTTTCGATCAAACGATACTCGTGCATCACCCAATTACTTCTGATGCCATGTGGAGCTCTTCCTCTATAATAAACCAAAGTCTTCTTCATTCCGACGGGTCGTTTGAGAGAATGCACCAACCTGTCTTTGCCAGTGGCTTTCCAGTAGCCAGCTTTGGTAGCTCTGTTAGTTCTTGACCCATTTGGGTACTTCCTGTCCCTTGGGCTATAGAAGTACCATTCCATATCTTTGCTCGGCAAAAATGATTTTTCTGTATTTCAGAAGAAGAAGAAGAATGTTATTTGTAGCAAGAAAATGATCATGTTCAAGAAGAATCAGCTTCTTAAGATCATATAATATCCAAGAAAATATTTTGTCTGTTCATATATGATTTCAGAAGATCAAGAAGAAGAATCTTATTAGTACCATAATAAATATGCAATAAAATTATCATGTTAAAAAAAATGTTATCAGTATCATATAAATATACAAGAAAATGATCATAATCAAGAAGAATCATATTAGTGTCATAATAAATATGCAAGAAAATGATAATCTTCAAGAAGATGCAAGAAAATGATCATCTTCGAGAAGAATATTATTACTTATTAGTGCCATAAACATGAAAGAAAATGATCAAGTTCAAATTAAGATGACATATATATGCAAGAAAATGATGAAGATTGAATAAATATATAATATATATACCTGGCAAATCCCATGGTTCACATTTGTAGAGATCAACCTCTGGGATGATTTCGAGCTCAATGGTTAGGCCATTGATCTTTCGATGAAGATAGTAGGCGACAAGCTCTTCGTCTGTTGGATGGAACCTGAAACCAGGAGGGAGGCTCATGGGTGCCATTGAAGCAACTTCAATTCAAGAAGATCAATATGAGAGATGTAACAGAAGAAGAAAGTTGAAATAAACAGGCTTGAAAGAGATGGAACTAAATAGGCCACTGTTGGAATGAGAGGCATGACAATTAGACCTTATGATTGCCACATTATTACAAAGATGCCATGTGATGTAATGTTAAAGAAAGAAAGAGTGGTAGATTTGGTGATTATGTTAAGAAATGAGAGATTAAAGGAAAAGGAATATTAATATATGTTACTATTATGAAATGGAAATAGAAACACTTTAGTTTGATGAGCTTTTGAAGATTCTATGTGTATAGCATTGTGTGAAAACAAAACAAAAACACATAGCTAGAGAGAGAGAGAGAGCAAATAGAGAAAAGAAGCTTCTCTCTATCTGCTTTTGTCTGCTCAGAAACTAACAAAATTTGAAGGCCCTTCTAAAAGGCTGTGTGGGCCACTAAACCGTCCATACCCTACAACACGCAATACTATGTCTCATACCCCTAATGAATTTTTTTATCATTTTTGTCTTTAAATAATCACTCCTTCTCCTACAAAACATTCTCCTTAGTATTACATACTATCTGTCTTCTTTCTCATGTTTCTTGTACGTTATTATAATAATAATCCAACACATTCTCATTTGTGTCATGTCTTTCCTTGGTTTTGCTACTCAATCTTCTACTACTCTTCTATTTAAAATTGTGGGCCAATATTGTACTACACTCCTCCATTTGTGGGATATGATCATTTATGTGTGCAAATAACTTTTATATTAGAATTTCTGATGTAAAATGGAAATCAAAAAACGAAATTATGAGAAATATTAATCTGAGCTTAAAATTGTTATTTTAGAGGTAGATAAGTTTGAGCATTTCTCTTTCTTCTCTGTGGTCATGAGTACTCATCACTTGCACTATGTTCAATTTAAATTTAAAGTAGACAGTGACTTCATGAAACTCTTGGGATTGATAGCCAAACCTAAAGTCTAATATATCTTTACAATATTGGTAAGTTTCTTGGTTATGTTACTATATATACGTATATGAGTTGAAGTGGTATTTACCATTTTCACTTGAAGATATTTACAGTGGTGAATAGACTCGCATAATCTTTACATATGATATTTACGGTCTTTGGGTAAAGGCATAAATTCAAGCAAGAAATGCAAAAACAATGAAAATTATGATCAGTGTAAATAACAAAAGCAAAAGACGATGCAGAACTCTCCTGTTATAAAACAATTAATAGTAATAATTATGGTACTTTTCATTAGTTTAATTTAGACTCATGTTTCTAGTTTAGTTTAGATTCAACATTCAAGCAAGTTTGATTGATCTGCATGACCAAATCATTATGTCTTGACAGTGTAGCACAGCTCTAATTAATCAAAATTGACATGTGTATTGTGAAGATCTATTAAATAATAAAACAAAGTTGATTTAAGGTTAAACTATACAAAAGCTAAATTATCATCATATATATGTATCAGAGATGCAACACATGTCTTGTGAAGAATATAAAAAAATTAAAGGAAGATTTGGAGCTGTCAAATAATTCTAGCAACAAATCATAAATAAATAAAAGTTCCAAAAATGAAATCCAAATATCCCATATCTAAGGAGCATAAATTTGTATGTCCTTAATGTTTAAATAAACGAAAGAATTCAGTTTAAAAATATATATAGAAGAATTGACATGAACTTTCATTATACTGATATTCATGCATGAATTAAGCTCTGCAAGGCAAGAATCACAAGAGCAAGCTTTATGTAGCTCTCAAGAAGTTCATGAAATCCATGAATGAATTAATATTGAATTGATTAGTTTTTAATACATAACTACTTCTGTAATTCATTTAAAAAAAAAAAACTACTTCTGTAATAACGTTATTAAATGTATATATGTAGTAATTGAATTTTGGTCATTTTAAAGTCACTTGCACCAATATAACAATATTGATTGATGGGACCAAAATGCCCATATTGGGATGATATAATTGAATGTGTAGTGATCTATAGTAAGTTCTTTTGTTCAAATCTATATAAAAATAAATCTAGGAAATTTTGGGAAGGAAAAAGAACACTTTTATCATTCAACAGTTGATGGCTTGAAAGAACTGGAGGGGTCCATATAAATTCACTTCACCCAAAAACTATATACATCATATCTGGAAAAAACTAATAAAATAGATTATAATGAATCTATATCTACCTGTCACACTGTCACAGTCTGAGTCTTCTTTTGCTTTTTTTATTTATTTTTGTTTTAACATATTGTATTTGCATATATCTGCTGCCATGCCATGCCATGCATTCCAAATCACTTTTTCTTTACTCTCTAGCTAGTTTCTTTCTTTTCTGGGAGGAGGATGGTTTGTTTATATAATTTTGTGCCCTATTCCTTTGCTTTTTATAGTTCCTTTTCTTAAAATATGATTTTCTTGTTGGTAAAGACTTGATAACTACTTTAATGATTACAATCACAATCTTTGACTGATAGACTCTCTGTCTCTGTCTGAACTAGTGATGAAACAATCTCAGACAATACACACAGTTAGAGGATTTAATAAAACTACTGATATAAACTAATATGAATCATGTGGAATCAACTTTGGGTGGAAATGGAGAGATTGGTTTTTATTTGCAATCTGTTGAATTAGATTAAATATGCTTATTCATTGTATTAGATAAATTTGAGGAAATTCTATGAGGATAAATATGTTGATTTGGAATTTGCATATTCACTGTACATGAACTTTAGTCTAACATACAAATTTATACAAATAAGTTTACATGAAAGTCTATATAAATAATATAATTAAAATTTAAAAGTATCTATACTTCGCATCGGTATTAGAGCTGACAGTTCAGATTGAAAAGAAAGAACTTCCCGAACTCAATCCAAACGGTCAGAGGTGTTGGATAAATGTTAAGTAACCGTTACTCATTAATTAACTGAGAGTCAATAATGGAGTCCAAGTTAGTTAGTTACCAGAGGCTTTAATTTACTTGTTTGAAGTGTGGTATCTTTTGAGAATGAATGATGAGCCTTTCCATTTTTACACCTCAAAATGAACACACTAGTAATTGAGTTGTAGTACTAGAAATGCAAAATTAACCAATGAGAGGGTTTTAAGGGTCTTTTGGCAAGAGACCTTTTGATCAAATCTTTAGCGAAACCGTCATGAACAAGCACAACATTCATCACTTAAGACAAGTACAGTTATAGAAGGATCGGTGGAGATATATACATATATATTTATATATAGATAGATACTCGATTTCATGAAGCTTATTTATTCTGTGACTCTTATGTGTGTGTGGATCGTTGATCATGATGATGATTGATGACAAGCTTTCTTTTTTTACCTGCATAAAGAGATTCCAACCTCATAGCTTTTTCCAAATATATATAACATATAAAAATGGCTACAGAGGCTCCTGGAGAAAATAATAAGAGAAGCATACTGTACTGTATGTATATATGTATGTATAGACTATGCCCTGTCCTGTCCACATTATCATATTTGTTCTGCAGAAGATACATATATAATTGTAGTTTCATTCACATGGGTTCCTTTTTCTCTCTTTTTTCCCTTCAGAAAATGTTGCGTTTAGGTCCTCTCATCCACTTTGTTTCAAATATATCGTGTTAGATCGTGTCATTCTAAACGTGTTAAGACGGTGTTGTGTCAAACATGTTCGTTCTACCGTGTAGAATGTGTTGAGTCGTGTTTGTGTCGATCGTGTCGTGTCAACACATGACACATTTAGTTATCATGTTAAACATGTTGTGTTCGTGCTAAGTCGTGCAACACACTGAACGCACGAATTGTCAGCTATATCTTTGCTAACGTCATCACCATGTCATCTAACTGCTTTTCATAAGAAATATAAAACATGTCATGTTAACTCAATTTGACGGCACTAATACAAATTAGACTCATTATGAACAGAGCTATATAGTTTAAAGACCAAATTAGAACAAAACAAATACTAAGAGGACTATATTAGAACCAAAAAACAAAGCATAATGAGTACGAATTTGAAACAAAACAGATAGTGAAGGGACCAAAATGAAACAATCTAAACATGTATTGTACAATTGTGTGTATATATATTCCAGAGACAGAGACAGAGACAGAGACAGAGAGAGCTAGAGAGGATAATGAGATACGACACAACTAGGCGTATGTTAGGTTGTTAAATGGAGGTGTAAAGCCATTCAACCTTTCACACGCAGAATTTAAAGTGAGGGACTATACTGGTAGAGCCGGTGGTTTGGTTGGTAACTCACAGAGGACTAGATTCCCATTTGTCGGCTCCATTTGCCATTTTTGTATCAAAATCATCGTCATCATGATCGCACAAAAGACATGTCCACAAGATTCTCCTACTCCTACTTTCTTTCTATCTGTAGCTTTCATGTGGCTTCATGAGGCTTATCAGTTATGCCTCCTACTTCTACTTCCACTCCTGTCTTCATATGCCTGTGTTGTCCCTAAGGGAAAGAGTGTATTATATGTTACTATACTATATACAAAATGAGCCTATGATATGTGTGAGAGTGAGAGTCTCTATCCTCTCCCCCACATGACATCACTTTTGCTGCTTACTTTGGACCACACTACTAGTCCCTATCTGTTCTCTGGACAACTGAGATTTCCAAACTCAGTGGACCTGCTAAAGATGGACTAAAGCTGCACAACCGCATCCACTTGGAAATCCACATACCACTACACCCTTCACCTCTGCCTTGTTTCTGTAGCTACTGGTTTTTGCTTTCCTAAACATATGTGATATGTGTAGTCAAGTTTAAGGGATCTCAATAGGATACTAAGTTATAATTAATCCTTGTCTTGGATTAAGGTACAAGGTTTCAGTTGTCCCTCACATGACCGATATGACATACGTCCAATTTGTTATTTGCAGACCATGTTACCGTGCTAACCTAATAACGCAAACTGGTTCTTAATAGCCTACTACAAAAGCTTTCAAATGCGCACACAACAAAGTGAACTATAGACAGACACATCTCAACTAGAGCTGGCAATTTGTATATCCACACTTGACAGGATACGAAACAAACATATTTGAACTCAATGGCTTACTAAATTGCGATGGTGTCGTGTTCATGTGGAGTATCAAAAAGAGCACTCGTGATTAAGTACTTGTGTTGTGACATGCATGACACGCACGCTTAGGAGATCCCTTTGTTGCGTGAAGCAAGTTGGGGATGTTGTGCATAACGTGCTAGGTCATGTGGTGCTAATCGTGCCGTGTCAATATGACTCATTTAGTTAAATGTGATAAACGTGTAGTGTCAACCCGACCCGTTTAGTTAAACGTGTCGTGTTTGTGCTGGCCCATGTAGCACAAGCTCAACCTTAAACACGGCAAGCATGAATTGTCAACTCTAATCTCAGCTGGAATAACAGTCGATGTCAAGTATATATGGTGAAATGCTTCTCACAAGTCACAACCTTAATTACCTGCAAACTATTTCATAGCAATCAAAGCGAAGATGTTTTGGATGGTGAGTTAAAACTATACTCTAAAAAATCATGTTTATTTTTATTCAGAAAGCATACAAATGTGCATACTCAGGGCATAAAAAAAAACTAAAACTAAAAATAATACTCTGTTAATCCTGAAACATTGAAAACTAACACAAAAGAGACCACAAGTCCACGAGATATCTTTGCATAAATATAACATCTAGTGAAATATGGTTCTTTATCAATTGGCGTCCAGAAAAGGAAATTCCCATACCAAAAGTTGGTCACCTATCTACTTCTTTTCTTCGTTCTTCTGTTCCTTGTCAGCTTCAGCATTGATTTCCTTTGGAATTGGTTGAATTCTCACATAAGGATTCCTAGTTAGGGTCTTTCCTTTCATAGCAGCTACATATCTGTCATTTGTATCTTCCTTCCGCTGCAGCTCCCCGAGGAATTCCCCCAGTCTATCTTGGTTCACTTTCCCCATCATCTGTTTACCAATTTAACCAATCCATTAAATAATGCTTCAAGAAGGCGACTTCAAATTTGCTCTCACATGCAATAGTGCAGTTACAACTAGATCTTACGTCCGGTAATTTAAATAAATCAAATGTGTGCCTGTACAAAATTCAATATGCAATGTGGTGTGTAATTACCTACCGGACTATCAGGGTAACAACAGAGGATTGAAAGGAGTAGCAAAGGCCAGCGAAAGGATTGTATGAAATGGCATTACCATAAAGATGAGAGGGGACAGGACAGAGACACGTTGCAACAAAAATGGCACTGATCATCTCATTTCAAGTTGCAACCAAAATTACTGGGCAGCCAAAACTATGCTAAATCTTTAGCTTGCAGAACTTTTTAAATAGAGAGATAATCAACCAAGTAGTTCATATGGAAAATAATTTAGGAAGTCTTATCATCATAAGCTAATAGACATGTCCACCAAAAAAATTTGGAAACCGAAGACACATGATCCTATAGTAAATCCCAACTAGGTCAAACTATACAATCTTTGGCTTAATGGAAGTAGCTTTGCCTATATAGATTTTAAATCTGGCAACAAATTTAATGAATCCCAAAATGTTAGTCGTTTTATCGATCTTGGTATATCTTTACATGTTAGTCCTTCCTAATTGCAGGGAAATACGACATATAAAACCTTGTTTGTCAATAAGAGTGGTTAGATTATAAGAATCTTTGTGAACAAATAGACATAATATCTAGCTGAAAAAAAAAAAGAAGAGAGAGGCACTCTTCTCGAGCTTGGCCAATATTAAAACTAGAGAGATAAAAGCAGAAGGAGAACACTGAGGAAGTTTGAGCTGTGAAGTGAACATCATGCATGGTGGCAGGCTACAACCTCTAATGAAGATAGCTACACTGAACTAGAAGCATAGACCATAGTTGTTAACATTTGCTGAAGAAAACTATCTGAATCAAATTCAATATCCAAATACACATATCTTATCTTTGTTCTCAAATGTCGCTGTACTGAATGTAGCTAGACTGAACCAGAAGCATAGGACCATAAATGTTAACATTTGTTGAAGAAAACTATCTGTATCAATATCAAAATTCATAAATTCATTTTTGTTAACAAATGTTGCTGCACTGAATGTGGCTAGACTGAACTAGAAGCATATGACCATGGATGTTAACATTTGCAGAAGAAAACTATATATCTGCATCAATATCCAGATAAGATTCATAAATTTTGTTTTTTATTTTCTAATGCCGGTGCTAAAGATTATAATACTTCATAAACTTTTCCAAGTATTTACAGCCCAAAATCAGGTTGGAAGAGAATGGTACGCCAAAAAAAGTACACAACTCACTAGCCTAAGGGTGGAACTTCTTACTTTGATCTCCCAAATTATGTTCATATCAGTTCTTTTCTATCCAAGTATGGACTATGGAGATATTAACTAGAGGTATTTTTCGTTGATTGTTCCCTGGAATATTAACAAATAACAATATTTTGTTACTAGCACACGTATTGTGTGTGCTATAGCAACTAAACTAAACTATGCATACAACAATAGACATAAACTTAGAACTAGTTTCTTCTACAATTTCAAGCCAGCAAAGCAATTTGTGACTCGGAAAACTAAAAGTTCCATTACTGTGTTGAATTGAAATGAATTGTTCCGTGGAGTATTAACGATATTATGTTACTAGCACACGTATTTTATTTGGTACCACATCGGCACTGTACTGTAGCAACTAAACCATACATACATGATACAACAATAGAAGTAAACTTAAAACTAGTTTCTTCTGTAATTTCAAGCCAGCAATGCAATTTGTGACTAAAAAAACTGAGTCCCATTATACTGTGGACAATTGAATTGAATTGTTCCTTAATACTAGTTTCTTCTGCAATTTCAAGCAAAAAGCAATTTGTACCTAAAAAAACTAAAAGTTCCATTATAATGAGTTTCAGCTGAACTGACAATCAATCATAAGCAGTAAGCCAGTAATTAGGGTGAGAAATTGCAAATGAAAAAAAAATACATATAAATTGAATAGAGCTCAATCTCAAACATCAATTTGAAGCAAGCATAGTAATTTGTGAATGAGGAAACTGAAAGTTCCAATATTAGGAAGAATCAAATTCAATGTAACTGAGACAATCAATGATAAGTGGAAACTAGGGTGAGAAATAGCAAATGAAAATCAGTAGATATAAAATCTTGAAAATGCGCAAAAACGTACTTGGGTATCAGGGCGGGATTTACGGCGGAGATCGGCTTCGAGCTTATCGTTGGTGGAACTGGTGGCCTCCATGACTAAGTAGCCGATGGTTCCGGGGATGATGCCGCATACGGTGGCGAAAGTGAAGAAGAAGGGTTTCGAGTCTCGGGTCATCCTCCCCATCCACATCCATGTGCTGCCCATCTCTCACAGCATCAACTCTCTTCTCTTCTCTTCTCTTCTCTTCTCTTTGTTGGGCTCCTTTTTCTTTTCCTTTCCTTTTTCTCTCTTAATAACGACTACGTTCGTGTTAACATAGTGACCGTAACCCGTTCAATAATTATTCGTTTTTAACTATGGGATGCACATGTCAAATAGCCGTGTTATCTTGTCGTGTTCGTGTCCGTTTCAATTGGTTTCTATGACGGTGTGTTGAGAATGAGAAATAGCAGATAAAACGGAAACAAATTGTATAATAGATGCACAAAAGAAATTAACCAATCTTATAGTTTAACTATGTTGAACCAGCTCTCTAGGGGTGACGCAATGGTCAAGACACACATCTCCACGTAGGAGATCGTGAGTTCAAATTCTATTGCGTCGGGGTGTGATTTTGGGTTAAAAGGGGAGAGCTACCCCTGTTGTGTAGCTCATTTAATTTTTGAAAAAAAAAACTATGTTGAACCAAGACATGTTGGGTCAAGCTGTTTAACCGTTTCGGTTTCCCTTA
>JAYMTF010003944.1:0-14144 GCA_036897485.1 Pelargonium nanum | reverse complement strand
TAGATAATAGTGGGGTGAAGTAGCTAAAAGGTCATTAGTTATTTTTCTTCTTTTTCTTAAGTACATGCTTCATCTCTAAACAATTATAAGTTTTAGAGATGACGATTAATTATACATTGTTTTTAGTTTTGTGCCATCTTTTTCAAGTACGTGGTCTCTGAATTTGGTATTGTGCAGGAGGTAGCAAGTATGTATCATGAATTCCTATATTTCAATCTTTAATCTTTGAGTTCTATATTGAGGTGCAGTACGTTACCTAATTCTATCTTTGTTATGTGATTTGTGGATGCTTATATTCAAACTTTTAGTATTGTTATATGCTTATATTCATATTGTCAGTGGACGTGTAATATTGATTTTCTTCCACTCTTTGTTCTTTCTCTTCCACCATTTTTTTATTCTATTGAAGATTTGAAGTGTTGTGGGTTATCTTATTTTATTAAACTGTAAATAAGTTATTTTTTTTTATCAATATCTTATTTTAGGTGTTTCACCATTTCTTATGTTTATTTGATTCTTTTTTGTTTAGTCATTTTTCTACCGAATGTTGATTTCATTGTCAAGGCAATATTGAATATGGCATAATTAGAACCAATGTTACGCTTGAGGATCTTTTCTAACATCAATACCATGTTTATATGTCTAATGAATTTTCATATCAATTAGATATTTTATGATCATATATTTATCACAATGCAGAGATAAATGTTTAAGCTTATAGAGTATGGTCAGAAATTGTTTTAGAGGTTTGTTTATTTTATTTTTTCTTAAGAATATGTGCTATACAACTTCATGATTAAATTGATTTTTTTTTTGTGCTGAATTAATATTTAATCATAGCCATTGCGTTTTGCTTGGAGGAAAAGCTTGGAAAAACTCTTGCACATGTGTTGTTGGTAGTTAATTTTTATTTTGTGGTGAGTTTAATGACATATTTATCCTTTAACTAATATGAGTCTCAAGTTATTAAAATGTCACAAACAATTTTTTTCCTCTATTTATTTATAGATGCGAAAACTTATGTGTACTTCTCTTCATCGTTTCTTCTCATTTCGTTTGTTGCAAAATTTTATCTAATTGTGATTCAAGACATTGAAGTTATGGAGTTAGCAAGTTATCATATTGTATATTGTAATTACTAATGTGTTTTTTCATTTATCACTACACTATTTTTTGAAAAATGTTGTGTTTAAAAAAGAGAAATGTTTTATCACGACACTTTGAAAAAAAATATACTTTATTCCTACATGCACTTTACCCGTTATTGTTTAATTTTTAGTTACCTTTATAAAAAAAAGTAAAAACTAAACTCATGATGTCATGCATAATACTAATAATATTTTTTTTGAAGAGATAATATAATTTATTTTATTTTTTTGAAATATGATAATATTAGTTATTAATAATGTTCAATGAAACAACTTTTCACTTTCCTTTGTGTCTTTTCTGTTTTTAATAATAGTAATTATATTTTCTTTCATAAAATAGTAGTAATAATATTTAATTAAAAAAATATTAGTACTACAATATTAATGTTACTTTAGTACATTTGAGTGATTAATATTGTATTGATGTCCATTTAAAAAAAAAAGTATTGATGTCAATATTTTTCACATTATTACTAATATTAATAGAATATTAATCACTACTAACATAAAATATAATAATACAAATAACGTAACTCTTCATTCTCAACTTCACTTATTTTATTATTCTAACTCTTCGTTTATATAATTTTTTTTAAAATAAAATAATAAAAACTCTTCACTTACACATGCGTATGTATTTAATTTTATATTTAATGTTATTAGTCTATTAATTATATTAATCACTTTAACCTAAATAATAATTATTATTATTTTAATAATGATCATTAATAATATTAAATATAGTATTATTTAATTCCACGACCTTCATTTTTCTATTTATTACATGTATTTATCCCTTATATAATAAACTATTACTAGTGTATATAACAATTCCATAAGCATGTAAACTTTTCGGAAATAGTATTGCCTTAGTGAATACCTATAAGGGAGTAAGTCAAATGTTATCATCACTGATGTATATGTTGATAATCTGAACAAAATGGGATCTCCTGAACAGATTGACAGACCAAAGCATTACTTGAAAAAGGTTTTGAAATGAAAGATCTTAGAAGATACATACAGATTCAGAAAAGTTATATCAAGCATTGAACCAACTTAATCACAAAATTAAAAAATAAAATAGTCAATATATCACCATCTCAATTGATGAAAGGGGTCCAAATCAAGCATAGAAGATACATACAGATTCAGAAAAGTTATATCAACACTAGGAATTATCCATCTAAAAGCCGGACAATGACAATTCAAATAAATCAGTTCTCTTCGAGAGACGGTAAGAGATACATATTTACAAAACAGAGAATAATATAACCTGAAACGCCCCTGTACTGTTTCTTTCTTCCTGCTTGATACTAAGGACGCTTTATCGCCTTCTGTACACCCCTCCCAAATACGATACAATGTTACCCAGTCTGGAGTAAAACTACTTCGATCGTACACGACCATATTACAATTACACCAACATTCACTGCTAGAGCATGGCATCTTTACTAGGCTTCGTCAGTTCAACCAAACAATTATTTGTGGAATGTATATTATTGAGCTCAAATTAGGGAATGGAGGTATGAGTAGTTCCTGCGTCGCCCATACTCGAGCAGGCTACCATATGTACGATCCCAAACTCCAATAAAAAGAGACTCGGTGTCAGGACTGAATGATATACCAGATATCTCCCCAAAGAAGTCAATTTCTTGCTCCTCCTCGTACCCATTTTTCACATCATAGACGTGCACGAAATCTGCTGGCTCTGCCATTGCCACATATCGTCCATCAGACGTATAGCGGATCGACCGAATGGCTCCAAGGTTTCCCCTCAGCACCGCTACTGACTTGGATAGGTTCCTTGTATCCCAAATACGACAGGTTTTATCCTGGTTTCCGGTAGCAAAAGTAACACCATCAGGGTGCCATGCTGATGCAAATGAGAAATCTAAATGCCCAGACAACGGCATAATTGTCTGCAAAGATGGCAACATCATGTTAGCATAAATACTGAACATAGCAACATACCGAACGCAATTTGATAGAGTGCATGGTATAGAACAAGAGAACGATATACCTTTCCAGTGCTCGAGTCAACCATCAGACCATCCGGATTGTCTCCAACAATTACAAGAAGTTTACCATCAGGGCTCAGAGAAGAATGCTATAAAAACAGCACGAAAAAAGAGAAAGCAAATCAATCACAATCTGCTTTATCTACATACCAATCCAATACAGTACCTAGAAAAATATAGCTAAATAAACAAGGATTCGAACACTATACCTAGGAAATAATATGTATCAGTTGAAGATCAAAACCAAATAGAACAAATAGAATAAACAAATGAAGTCTATCAGAACTAATGGTGTCTGCACTCTGCACCAAGGGTCTAACTTCTATGGCAACAAAACCATAATAAAGCAGTGAAGCACTGAATGGTTAGTTTAAGAATGTAACAGCTACGTTGTCTTTAGGAGGCAGCAATCATACAGCAATAGCTGGGATACACAGTAATACACGAATTCATGTTAAGGAATAGAGTCGCATAAAGTAGCTGTTAATGCTTAAACTGGAAGCCTCTACACTCTACAAACTTAAATCATAATGTGAGGCTGTGAGCATCATGACATATACTTCCTGCAATATGAAGGATATATCCATCTTCGGAGTGTTATTACAACAAGAAAAATATTTAGAAAATACAATTTAACGGCTCACATTCACTGGCCAAGGAAAACGAAAATGCTTAGAGAGCTGAAATTTCTCCATATCAAAATCCCTGACTCCAGAATCATTATTTGAGGCTGTGAAGTGAATTGCTCCACTGAAAAATAAAAACATGGTACAGTGAGGATTGTGTTTGGAAGTGAATTATTCAATCATTAACACAAAGAAAATGAAATACCTTGGACTGACATAAATTTCAACCGCATTGGTGATAGCATTGTCATCATATGTTGTCCGGGAACAAAAAGTAACTCCAGGCCGATCTAGATTCTGCATCAAAAGGATGCATTGGGAAAAGAAAGAAAAAGTGATCCTCAGCCAGTTCTAATGACTTGTTAAAAACCAACTTTATGAATATTATGAGATTAAATTACTGAAAGAATTATAAAAGTAAACAATAGCATAGCTCTTTCTTTTCTTTTGGCATGAACTGGGGTCTGAACACAAAATACTTTTGCCTCCCACTTTAATGTTGTGCAGAGGAAAAAGGGAATCCTTGGACATTCACACTACAACACTTCGATAGTACATAAACCAATGAAACTTCTTCATGACAAGGATTTTAGAATAATTAAACAAGGTGACAGCAATACCAGATTGTGAAGATTCAATTCCAAGTTTAGCAGAATTAGACAAGGTGTTAGTGAAATTAGGAAATATATTGTATTTAGGAGAGTTTAGTTTGATTTCCTACTCTAGTTTTATTCCTATTTCTAGAATTAATCTCATATATAAAAGAGTCTCTCTTGTACTACTTATTAACAAGTTATTCACATCAATAAAATAAATTTAACATGGTATCAAAGCTTCTCGATTCATTGTTTTGAGAGTCTCTTGAAGAATCGGTCATTCCGACAGCAACCTTAGGTTGCTTGCCCAGCCAATAATCTATCTTTCTTCAATATTTCATTTCACTTTCTTTCTTCAAGATTTCACATAAACTTAGAATCTATTCCCTTTCCAATCCCTACACAAAAATCATGTTTTCATGTGAGGGGAGTATCTCATAAATAAATTCGAGCGTCTTCCCTTTTCTTCTCTTTCCTTTTATTGAGTAATTTTCGTGATAGCATCACCTTAAGTTTTCTCCCTTTTTCTTGTTAGCTTTCATGCTATCAACAAATCTGATCTCTAAAGTTTGGATTTTTGTGGAGAGTAGAATGAAGGGATGATTGCTTTGGGCAAATTTTTGGTTTTATTTTTCAACTTTTAGAACATATCAGTATTTTTTTGGCTAACCTTCAACGACTATTTGTTGGGATTAATTATCATTGTAGTAACATCAACATTGTCGTCTTCTTCTTGTTGGCCCTAACAGATTGTGCTCTCCTTCGATAACCAAGTTTTGTAACCATCTATCACTAAAACAAACTTCAACAACCGTTTGATGCCGCCAGAAGTTCTAAAGAGAAATACGAAGTGGAAATTCAAGCCCACTTATTGATTTGGTTTACATGCTCCGGCTTGAGGGTAGTGTGAAGATTCAATCCTAAGTTTAGTAGAATTAGGAAAGGTGTTAGTGAAATTAGAAAATATATTGTATTTTGAAAAGTTTAGTTTAATTTCCTAGTCCAACTAATTTCCTATTTCTAGTCTTAATCTCCTATATAAAGGAGTCTATCTTGTACTGGTTACAACAAGATATTCACATCAATAAAATAAATTCGACGTAATTCTGCAAGATCTGACTTCGATAAAAGCAGGTAAGAAGAAATTTTAAAAAATTACTGAAAATATTCTACTTAAAACCCCAAAGGTGTCCATATTAACTGTAACTGATTTTTCTAAACTGTCCAGTTGCTGCCACCATGTCCAAACAAGTATGCATATTATATGAAAATGCCTTTTCTGTTTTTTTTTTAACAAACATGCGAAAGAGGAAAATTACCTTGCATATTAGTTCTCCCTGAAAACCCCCGGCAACCATCAAATTATCTCTTACCGCAAGTGTACTAACTTGAGTCTGTGTAAATCCCTCTAACAAACTTCCGGGATGTTTCTACAAAAATAAAAATAATAAAAATGGATATAGTTTAATTTTATCTAAGAACAAAATCCAAGAACTTCAATATGCTAGAAGTAACAAGTGCAAGCCAGTGAGACAACCGACATAGGATTGTATCATGAACACTCACCTCAGTTGGTGCCACATGTCCTGAAACATTGAGAACTTCAGACTTCTTGCTAGTTAGTGAAGACCAGTGAATGACAGAAAAAGATGACATGAGGTAGACATCATGCTTTGAAGCAGCCCAAACCAAGTTTCTTAACTGCATCATCAAAGAGCAAAGGCATACTATTCATCAATCTTTTTATATAGTTTCTAATAAAATTTCTATGCCATGGTCATATTGCGTTATATCCATTTGGTTCCATTTTGTAGTGTTACAAAGTAATTAACTAACAAATACAATCAATTCACACAATGAAGAATTGTGGTTGCAAGGACTATTTCAATAGCACATATCTATATCCTTGTTTGTGCACATGCTACATAGTTATTCACTAACCCATGTTATCAAATCAATGTAAAGAGTTCAAAGCGCTGACAAATTATGCTAACATGTGGATTGAGGAGACAATGAAACAGTTCCAAGAGATATGAGAAACGAAAACTCAAAGATAGAAACAAATGTAGGCCCATTTGAATTTGACAGATACTCAAAAACTCAGCTAACCTGAAAATGAAGAATGGTTGATTTCACTGATCTTGTATTTCGTCTGAACTCATAAAATAAGGTCCCTTTCTTAGTATGTTTGCAATCCTGTTTACAAATAAGACGAATGAAATAAGAAATCCAAATTGCTATCAGAATTGATGGTTCCACAAGGGAAAAAATGGAACAAGGATTATACGGTAAAAAAAGTTGATGGCATTCACCTTCCCAGATCCCTCTCCAGAATTAGGGACATTTTCATAGTTCTTGTATTGTTCTAGCCTAGTTTGTCTATATTTATCCCTTGTTATACTAAGCCTTTCCCAAGGAATTCCCTGGATGTCTTTCCCTCTTCTAGCTTGAGCAGCTGATGTATCTGCTACTTTGTTATTCTGCAAGCCATACAATCATTTTAGGTATGTACAAAATAAAACGATAGAGATACATTATACTACCAAAACTAAGACATACGTAAGAGCAAAATCTATAACTAAGACCTACGTAAAAGCTAAGTTCCACAATTTTCTAAAATAACTTATATAAAAGGTTAAATCTATTTCTGTTTGACATATAAGAATGTTTTAGACATTTAACAAACCGTGTAGTCATATTCATCAACATCAGAGTCCGAACCCCCCATTTCTCTAGCACGAAACTCTTCATCCATATCATCATCGTCTACATCCATTTCATAATCATCTGCCATGTAATCAGCATCATCTTCTCGGTACTGCGACATTTTCTACCTGAAGTTCAACACTAACACCATAAAACTTCAAGTCAATAACTTGAGCACAAAAATATTATCACAATAGTAGTAGATTGCACTTTGTTTGACACAAATAACTCCTCAAAAGACAATAGTAGATGGCACTTTTTTGACAGGTACAGTTATATTGTGAATGAGCATATGAAGGAGTGAAGCCAGGGATTCTGACCAGGAAAAACAAAACAAAAATTTATGGATCACAATTTTTTGCTCAAGTTATTTTACAATTAGAAGGCATTCAAACAATCCAAAATAAACTAAGAATATATATAAACTAAAAACTCGAACATTAATCACACAGTTTTGTCCTTTTATGTTTCAACAAAAGTAAAGTCATGTCCAAGGAGATTTTCCTTGTATTTTACTTCATAACTAACATTAAGGGATGCTGTTGCCCCATACAAGTAGTTTCACCACAGTGTATGCAAATTTCTTATCAGCGCCAATCATCCATGAAATTTTTATTACTTCTTCCTGTATCCATGTCATGTCCAGGGATAATCATCTAAGAAAAGAATGTGTCAACACTTGTGTCTAAGCTAACAAAAAACTAATGAAAAGATATAAAATGAAAAATGAGGATGACTTGGAATGAATACCCATCGAAAAGAATCTATTCTTGTCCAGCTCAGGAAACATTGATTTAACCATTTGGGTGTAAACAAGACTTTCACCAAAGGTGGCAAGGACAAGGACAATAAAGGACACCATATGGAAATAATATACATGCTGGAAGCCCTTACCTTCTTACTGTGTAGTGAAGCATAACAAATGGCGTGCCAAGACCATTTCTAAATACTATTGATAAGCATATTAACTAACTGACTCACTATAAGAAAAGAAAAATCATAAAACTTTAAGCATAAAGCCAACAAAAATTACTCCATCTGGAGTTATTGGGCGGGTTTAAGATCAGTTTCTACAACTCATGCAAATGATTATCCATAGTAACTCAAACTTACTGTCAAAAAAAAAAAACCACAGGCATCTTCATGCACAGGAAACCGAACCGAACCCTAATTTATAAATTCCACGAAACCCTAATTTAATATATTTCCCCTAACAATCTGAGTTGCAGAGTCGTCTAACAGAATCGAAAGATTATGCAATGCAATGCCAATTACAAGAGCTCTGTTACGAAACAAAACAAACGAATCGAATTGAACCAAAACTCACGGGAATCAACCCCAGAAAAAATATATATATAAATTCAATTACAGCCTCTAGAATCACTGAACAATAATCAAGGAAACAATCACATAAACGGAGAAGCAGTGATAAAATCAAATACATGAATTACAGATGCGGAATCACAGAACCCAACGCGGATTAGCAAATCAATTCCTGAAACGAAAATCCAGAGAAAGAATAGACACCTCATTTACCTTCGTAATTCGAGGTTCTTAAGGTTCTTCCTTCCGATCTTAAAGATCGCTGATTCAGGAAACGATAAGCGTGTTCATGAAAGATTTTTGTGTGCATATATAGTGTAATAATTATTGATATTTATTAAAAAGCATCATATATAATTATTATATTTTGGTCTGATGGGATTGGGATGGAAAGTTAAAATGAGAAAGGGAAAGTGACGGTGATTGGATCGCGAGAAGTCGAGAGAAATGAGGGAGAAACTGTTTTCTACTTTTTCTATTATCCGGTGGTTCTCTAATTATCATGTCAACTCATATTTCTCTTGGAAATAAGTGTCACAACATTCAATCTTTTGGTTTATACACAAAAAAAAAAAAAAAAAGACTAGAAGTGGAAACAAGTTTCCCCAATAACGAAATCCCAATAAACTTCTGCAAGCTCCGTCTGTCGTGCTAATTATGAAATTCAAAGAAGCTCTCGCGAGCTTCATGCCTACCCCATTGCCGCATAACTCCAACCTCATGCCACAAGATTGAATCTCTAATGAGATCCCAAGCAGCCTTAGGTCCAGACAAGCATCGCAACCCTATACTCGCCACATAGTAATGGAAGCAATTATTAGATGACCGACGTGATTCGTCAATGGAGATCCCAACTTTGGAGGTCTCAACTCTAGAGAACTTAACTTTGAAAGTCTCGACTTCGATTTCGACTTCGACTTCGACTCGGATAGCTCAATTCTAAGGTGGCCATCAATGCTTTTATTTTAGGGAGCGGTGGAGACGATTGTATAGTCCTAGTCCTATATGGTTGTGGAAATCTGATGCGAATGGAATATTCTCAGTCAAGAAAGTAGAACAATTACTATCACCTCCCTTCAACTCCCATTTTGGGTGGAGCAAAATCCTATGAAAAAACTGATCTTTCATCAAAAGTCTAACATTAATTTAACTTGCTTGCCATTTTGAAAGTTCTGCCAACTAAATGTTTTCTAAAATCATAAGGAATCTCTATTCCCATCGCGCAATGCTTTTGCACCTTTGGTGTGAATTATTTTCGGATTCGTATCATTTGTTGTTAGCTACCGTGCTCCTGGTCCTGCGAAGTTTGGAGCCAAATCTACGTGGTGGTCTTTAGCCTCGATCCACAACCCTTCCATAACATTTGTGGTCCGTAATTAGAATGGTATGTTCCATAAGATTTCCATCTCCAAGGCTTGGTTGACCACTTGCCTCCTCACCACCTGACTCATCTAATTTTTGTTTTGTTTTGATAAGCAACGGAACAGCGGCTTGTAAAGGCCTGTATTTCTCACCCTCTAGTGGGGGCGTCATCCTGTTAGTTGTTAGCTCTCTCATTAAACCCATAAATCTCACCCCATACCGCTCTCCTTGCTCGAATATGAGATCTCAAAGGGAATCCAAAGCGCATCAACCGCTTTGGCCCAACATGCCTTGGTACCTGACTCATCTAGTTAACAATGAGCTCAGTTGTCTTCAATCATAGTCTGGTCACTAGCTCCAACACGTTCACGAAAGGCAAGACCATTTCGTTCAATATATTATAAGCTAAGTTGCCACATGATTCATCTCCTTATTGGTCATTACAACTATAGTCGAGCGAACTTTAATCTCTCGCAATTTGATACAAGCTCATAATTTAGTATTTCGAAAAAGTTTGTTTTCATTTGTTTATCAGCTTTTTGAGTTATGTGACTCATGATTTAATTAGACTGTCTGATTCTATGTCAAGGTCGGACTTGGGGCTCATCGAGAACCCGAATGGTATGTTGTTATTGACAACTATTCATTTTTAATAAAAGAAAATTTGCAATTTACTGTAAATCTAACCAGACATAATTGAAAATGGTTAAACCATCGAACTATGTTCTAGAATATCAAGTGTTGATCTACCATATTTACACGTGTCCATACAGAAGATAAAAAACCATCTCCAGCACGTGAAAGTCACGTGTCATTACAATATCCAATCAGCGGTTTCTGTTACCGCACGTGTCATCTAAAGACCCAAACACGTCATCATCTCCCTCCAAAAAGTCTCACTCCCAAACTCCTACCCACACCCCTCTCTTCCTGTTTGTTTCCTGAGAAAATTCACGAAATCATGAGTTACAGCAATTAAGCCTCCGAGCTATGGCGATGCTGATAAGGAAGGTCTGGCAGACGGTGTCCAATCGGTCGAATTCGGGATCGGACTCGGCTCGTCGGCCGAGCTCCGTGGACTCGTCGGTGGGAGCGTTTGATCAAATACCTTCGGATATTTTCGTTCAAATTTTGAGGTGTCTCGAACCGAAGGAGGTTGTGAAACTAAGCCTCGTGTGCAAGACCTGGAGATGGCTCGTCTCCGACAACCGGCTCTGGATTTTCTTCCTCCAGAATCAGCAGGAGTCCTGGGACTCCGTTTTCTTCGGGGAAACAAACCTGAGATCGGGCTATCCTCTCCGGTAAGTGCTGGTAAAGTCTGAGAAAATACGGGAAATTAAGAGGAATTGTGTTTAATCGTTCTGATTTGGAGTGGATTCTGGGCCTGAGAGCTGTGAGGTTGTGAAGATTTATTTTGATAATGAAAAAAGAGAGTGGAAGGAGAAATTCAATCCAGCTGCAACTGATTTTTGTCAGTATTTGTGTGTGGAATGGTATAAATTATAATTGAATGGTTGAGAACTTCATACATGATGTTGTAGATGAATTAAATTGTAGAATTGCTTATCCTTGTGTGTACATTTTGATAGGACTCAGAGGTTACTAGTTGCAGATCATATAGTTATATTTAATTGCTTTATGTATTTTGATTTGTATGAATTATGATTGGTCACAAGTCTTCATGGTTGGCTGAATATTACATGTCTTCATTAAGTTTTGGCAATGTTCTGACTGTGGTTGCAGAACTTTCTCCACTCAGATGCCCCAGTTATCTTTCATGGAAATTTATGGTCAAAGGGTTCAGGTCCCTGGTGCCGTAATTATTGATGGTAAATATCTGTAAATTCCTTTCTTTATTTGCACTCTATTACAATGACAATGGATTTGGCTCTTTCTTAAGAGTCTCTAGCAGGCCCAAGAATTTATCTATCTCTGAAATTTCAATTTAGTCGCTTTTTGCCATCATTAGGAAAACCCTTTACATTATTGAGTTCCACATTACAACAAATGTGTCTAATTTCATTGTTATCCATCATTTATGGCATTTTAGTGACCTTTACTTAGGGCAGTTATGCATGAGATTGGTCCTCATTTCAATTTACTTCTTATTCAAAAGGTGGTTCTGGCTATTGCAAGTTTGGTTGGAGTAAATATGCTTCTCCATCTGGGCGGTCAGCAACATTTTTGGTGAGTAAAAACCTCTGAACAATTTCTCCATCTACTTTTAGTTTCAGCTTAATATTATTCAAATATTCTTCCTGTATCTGTTCTTAAATTATCCAATGTGCAGGAATTCGGTAATATCGAATCTCCAATGAAGTCGAGACTCCAACATTTTTTTGCTACTATCTACAGCAGGTTTGTTTTTTCGTAGTCAAACTATCTCCCAGTAGAACAATTTTTCGTCCGTCATATCTGATCTACATTTCCCCTTACTCATTGCATGTTTTAAGGAGAGCTTTATTGATTTAACAAATAGCACATTAATAAGATTTATTTATTTATTTTAGATAGCATGAAGAACCTGTTACAATATGATACTGAACTTCTCTGATTGTTTTTAACATTTTGATCATAATTGTTTGCAGGATGCAAGTGAAATCATCATCCCAGCCAGTTGTTGTGTCCATTCCCATTTGCCATTACGATGGTCTCCTTCTATTCAACACCTTAAAATACCTTCTATTACATGCATTTATCTTAGTCCGTAGATTTGACTTTTTGAACTGCAACTATTATTGTCCTAGTAACTAACTAATAACAAAATTATGAGTGGCTTTTGCTCGCACGAGCTCAAGAAAATGGCTCTTTTTCCTATTAAACTTTTGGTTATGGGAAACCAAATTTATGTACGCCTGGAAGCTCTGGCTCCTGTACAAATGGGATTGGAAAACTTTCCCTTATGTCGCTAGTATTTGTGAGCAAGAACATGATACTTGATTAAATATAAATAAAACTTGTTATACTTTGGTTTCCAAAAATATGACCCCTAGTTTTCTCGTTAAGCATGCACTTATGATTGGTACGACAAATTCTATCTTAGATCTTAATGATGAAATTTCATGTTACACATACAAAAATAAACAGGTTCTGGCCATCTTCTGGTTATATTCGAGTATGCCACAGTTAGGTAGAGTGATTGATAAGAAAATTCTAGCATGTGCAGTGTTTTCCATTATGTAGATTTTTCATCCATAGTTCCATACTTCAAAATCTTATTTTGATATTATTCCAGACACAGAATCTGCCAAAGCATCGAGAAGGCAGCTCAAGGAAGCCATCTACTCAGCTCTCTTTGACATGAACGTTCCTGCTGTTTGTGCCATAAATCAGGTATTAATTTTATTTATGTAAATATATTCTCTAAACTAGCACATAAATATGATTGATGGTGCAAAAATATGCTGATGTAGGAAAATAGGTTGAAAACTGAAATTAAGAAAAATAAAGAAAGAAATAGAAAGAGAAGATAGAAAAGAAAGAGCAGAGAGAAAAAAAGGGGAAAAGAAATCTGATATGAAACTTTTCAGAATATCAAACTGTTTTAAAACTACATCATACAATACTATTTATAATCAAATCCTATCCAAAGCAGCTAAATAACTACTACTCAGATGACAAAGAAAATGAAAACTAAATTAAAATCCTAACCATAGCAAATAATAAAGCAAATAAATACTAAATAATATTTGGCTATCCCTCATCATCTCTCCCGGTAGAAAAGAACACCACTCCGGCAAGTGGTATGGTAAGGAAAAGCTCAATAGTGGAAGATCCATTTCCCAAGTTATCCGCAAAAGAACACAAAGCAATATACGTTGGTTGCTCCCTCCATTGAGCCTTAAAGTAATAAGAGTAGTTACCATGATAGCCAACAAACTCTACAAAATATACAAACAACATAGGAGGCTCACGGGTACCTAAGTAATATTCATGACATTAAGATAATTCATTTAGTGTGTATTAGGTCCATGCTTTATAGGTAAGGGGTATGGTTTTGTAGATTGTGTATGAAGCTTTGGAAATGATAACATGAGATTATTTTCAGGACAAATGTGATACAAATATTGAACCCTATGATCTACACCATTTCATAATTCATAATCCACATTAATCAATGCAACATTTTGCCTTACCTCAGCATAAGGACTAGGGTTATATGGACAGATTAGGGTGGCATCAGGGTAGATTGGTTACATATTCTGGAAACAAAAATGTATGGACTTTTGCTTTAATACCAAATTGATGTAGGGCAATAAGTTTTAAACTGAAATTAAGAAAAAACAAAGAAAGAAATAAAAGGAATTGGAAGGAGAAGACAGAGAAGAAAGAACAGAGAGAACTGAGGGGGGGGGGGGGGGGGGG
>JAYMTF010003943.1:0-14146 GCA_036897485.1 Pelargonium nanum | reverse complement strand
TTATATAGATTTGTTGTTATTATTTGAATTTTAAATCTTAATAGAAAACTGAAGACTTACGAGGATATATTATTAAATCAAGCAACGTAAATGCAAACTAAAATGAGAGACCCAAGCAGCGCTGGGTAAAAAACTAGTTGTAATAAGAAGAGAGTGTACATAAATATCAAGTTGCAACAGATAATTATTACTTTTGTGTGTCTTTAGCTTTGGGAAAGTATTGGTTCACAAAATATACTAATTAGAAGAAGTGCCAAGATTCTTACAAAATAAAATAATACTCCCTCCGTCTCAAAATGAGTGTCCTATTTTTATTTTTTGCAAAAACTAAGGATTACCAGATAATTTAATGTGTTTTCAATATTACCCTCACTTTTCCACCTACACCCCATGTGTAGTTCACAAGTGATAAGGGTAATATAGGAAAAACTACAATATAATAACTTAAAAATAGAAACAAGACACCCTTTTTGGGACAAAAAATTTAGACAAACAGGACACGCATTTTGGGACGGAGTATTAATTTCAGTCTATACACATGTTTGTCTATTAAATTAATATGGAACGCCTTCTTTTAATTAAAAATCATAATCTCAATTCCTATCATTTCCTATCTTAAAACCAAGCTCATTTCTTGGAACTGCAAACATGTATTTGGGAGGAAGGATATACTTGTAATTAAAGTTGCACTCATTAGCTTACCTTTTTTTACTACAAGCCATTTTCAAAGAACACGCCTTGGTCATCAAGGAAATGGAATCTCTGGAATCAAAGTTCTTGTGGAGGGGTCTTGGCTTAGGCAAAGGAATATGCAAAGACAATTGGGCCACTGTTTGCCAGCAAAAATCAATGGGAGGTCTATGACGTAGGAACAGTTGTAGAAGTAAGAAATATTGTTGGGATCACGCGAAATTCGATCGGCTGAAGAAAATTAGCGTTCTGATCAAGACATACAAATTGTGTGGTCTCGTTATTTTAGCCATCCGAGTTTGTTTAGGCCTTTAAATTAGCGTTTTAAAAAATTATTTCGATTTTATGTATTTATTAATTATTTTCTTGTTAATTTATTATTATCTTGGAGTTGGTTACCGGCAAAACTGTAAGGCCAAAAAGTCACGACTCTTCATGAATAAGTACGACTGTAATTATACAGTTGCAATATAGCCTGTAAATTAGCTTGATATTTTATAATTCCATATTTCAGATGACAATTTGTCTCTTTTCTTTATATTTTGCTGCGTCATCTAGGCAAGTAGAGCTTTCTTGCTAGATGGTGGTGAAAAGTTTGCTGCAGACAACACCTCTTTCTGGAAGTGATTTGCAACAAATATAACTAATGTGCAAACTGAATAAGAGAGATAAAACTGAGTTCGTATCTGCACATTATAAAACATTTTTAAATCGAGCGTAGCACTGCAACCTTGAACATGCACATCACAATGGGTCAAGCAAGAAAATCAGTCATTTTGCTGGCTTTCAGCTCTCAACAACATCCCAACCAAATGCTTTTTGGAGGATGGTGGCCTCAGCATTCCCATCTATGAATGCAAATGTCCACTGCAATTTCAGTTTTGAAACCATTAACCATCTCCTCCTACCCTGTTCTTGCTCAAGTCACATTTGGTGCAAAATTCTTGACTGGTGGAATGTTAGTACAGAAAATTAAGTGGCGGGAAGTATCTAACTTTCCCAATTGGACCATTCCTAAGAAAATAATAAAATGAATAGTACTTTTTGGGACTTTGGTGTCATAACAATCTGCAATACAAACTGAGGAATCCTTATTAGCATCAGAGAATGCAGAGAACACAGATATGCTACTAGCAAGACATTTATACCTGCTGCAGATCAAGTAAAATAGGCCCTCTTCATTGAGTAAGAATTTGAAGAAAAAAAATATACATACATGGTCTGTTCTTATGGTTGCACAAAGAAACGAGCTAGCAATAGCTGAAGGTAAACAAAATCTTCGTTGTCATTGATGTCGCCATAACGCTTGTGTGATCATGACGGATATATAGAGACCTCGCATCATTTGATGGGTTGGTATTGACTAGAAACACGCCTTGGGGGCAGCTTTCGCAGGATGAAGAGCACCAACGCTGATGGAAGAATCTCGACCAACTGTACAAGGATGATACTCGATGTGAAATGTGAAATGTAAGCAAATTTGGGTTCGAATGTTGCTACCAAATTTGCTTTAGGCACTGAGTTATGAGCATATAAAAAGTAAAGGAAATAAAAATAAAGATCAGAAACCAAAACTTGCCAGATAGTAGACAAGGTTCATGATGGGATGATCCATGACATAAATATCAGCGTTCTTGTCAAATGCAGAGACAGCAGCCTGCGTTTGAAGTATATGAGATCGTGCTCGTATGTTTTACTCTTACTGATTATTATTAGACAGAACAAAACGAGAACTTACCACAAGACATCTTGCCAGGAAACATGTACAGCAAATTCCTGTTACACAGCCAACCTGCCAGGGAAACAAGCTTGGAGTTTGTAAAAAGAAAATACGAACCAAAACATCAAACCAGAACTTAGATCCTTAAGAGACACGAAACATCCATTGTTAAGTACAGACCTCATACAACTTCTTTTGGCGACCTCTAGATTCAATAGGGAAACGCCTCAGCATGACAAACAACCTAAAACAAAACATAAAAATCTTAAATTTGAATATATGTTCACTGTCAAAAACATGTATTCCATTTAAGTTGGTATCGGTTGCTAGTTGCTACCTCCCACCATAGATCAAGAATCCCAGAGCAGCAAAAAATGATATAACTGCAGAAGCAGATTAAGATAAATTATCAACCACGAAACAATTAGAATATTAACCATTCATCATCAAACATAACACAACAATTGCTTAATTAAGAATGTGACTTAAGAGAAGAATAGGAAAGACAACATTAGTACCTGAAATGAACAATTTAGCGGCTTCTACTGCAGCATCACTGCTGCTAAGTCTTATGTATGTCCAGATGCACACCTAACATCATAACATAGTGATCAAGGGTAACTAGCTGACAACAAAATCTTGCTTGAGATTTCCTACTTACCTGAGCGAAGTATACAAATCCATTGATGCTGTAATATGTAGGCCGAAGTTTACCGGTTGGAAGATTTCTTGCCTTAAAAATGAACCAATCAGAGCCAAACTTGAGTGTCATGACTATTCAACTTATATATAATACATGAATTCATGCCAGAGGAGCTGTTATACCTGGTAATATATCTCCGCCCAGAACAGCACAAGTAGTGTATATGTTGAAAAAAACAGAAGACCGGGAAGATCCATAAGTACCATTTCTAGTGCCTGAAACAAGATGACATTTTTGGTGAAAAAAAGGAGGCCTTTTGAGCAACAAAACCGACACAATGAAACAGATAGCAGATAATGAACCCTACCTCTGGCTTTAGATGAAGAACACTCTTGTAGAGACCAAAAAGGATAGACCTCACTGTCAAATTCCAACTGGTTTTTAGTAACCGAAATTCAACGTGTGCTAGCAGAACTTAAACTTAGACAATTTATCGACGAGCCTTACATCCATTTACAAGAAAATTCATGAAGTGGAAAACCTTTTGCGTCGTCCACCCAAACTCTGGTACTCTCAATTGAATGCGGCAAAGTTGAACCTTAATACAATAACAAGTACCATCAAACATGTTTCCATATGTACCATCCAGGACAAGGACAATGGACACTACAATAGTGACAACAAAACAGAATTTGTCCAGGCTAAGCACCAAACCGAAGGAAGTAAAATCAGGAACATGGTAGTTTTGACGGAGATAGAATCAAAGCCAATATGCATATCATACAGTAGGTCTAGAGTTCTAATGTTTCCCATAAATGCTTTGTTAAGGAGACCATGTCCCTGTATGTTACAATTGTCTAGGGGTGTGTCTGAATTTACATGTAAGTCCATTACTTAAAATAAAAGTTTTTGGAGTTAACTCTTTGCACAAAGTTGCCAACACTTTTGGCCAATCTGTACAACTATATTTAGTTTTTAAGGGAATAAAAAAAGTTGGAAAAAAAAACATCAAAATGTAGAGGAATCTCATTTTGTGATCATCCATTAGTTTGTGGATGCTAAATTCCTTTCAGATACCACATTGTTCATATTCCAGCATAATGATCATCCAGCCAACAAGAGAATACTAGAAAGATAGATTGGAAATGCTCATCAATTTCACAATCAACTCTTTGAATTATGATTTCATTTCAAGCACAATCTGCCAAACCGGGCCAAAAGCCATTTCCCAGGACTTGGAAGTAACTAAAACTGAAACCCATAAACTAAAATACCCTACCAAATTCACCCATTAAATTTCCAAAACAAAAAATCTGTAACAATTACAGAACTTGATAGACAGAAAGGTTTTCATAAAACAGAGGAACTGAGCCAAAGATCAAGCCCAGAACTCTTCAAAATAAATGCAAATATGAAATATGTCCCTGCAACATATATATAAATTGATGGTATGGGTCAGCCCAAAATCTTGAAATGCAGAAGAAAATTAGGAACTTCCATAACCATACACCTTCAGACAGAGGCAGACAGAAAAGAACATTGAAAATAAAAATGAAATGAACAAGATGACAAGTATGTGTGTATGTATGTCTACATGCATGCATGTATAGATACAGAAATAGAATCTTCTCAACAATGTGCAGAGAAATGCATGTTTTTTCTTCAAGAAAAGACAGAAAACTGAGAGAGAGAACAATAAAATTACCAAGGCAGTGAGAGAGACCAGTGCATAAGCAGCACAAAGGGCATAGTAGACCCCTTGTTGCCATTGTTTAGATTCATCAAATTTATGCCACAAAACAGAGGCATTAGCATAAACAAAGTTGTACCAGGTGCTTGTCTCTTCTCCTTCTAACGGTACAAGAAGACCCCATATTCTCATTGTGAATATCTGATCGACCTCACACTCCAACCATGGAAGAAGATGAAGAAGGAGAAGAGATGCATGCACTTGATTCTTGTGTAATTGCTTTGCGATTAGAGAGTGGTTTGGGGAAGATGTACATGTGGTCTGACACGTGGACAGGGTTGTTCCACGTGGAGTCTATGTTCGACGATTACGGAACAGACAAGCTTTTACTTGAAGATGTATGTAGTTGTTGTTACGAGATTACTGCGTTTCGATTGCATTGCCACCCACTTCTTGCCTTGTTTAACCTTTTGTGTTTTGACTTTTCTTCACACTTAGATTCATGTTTATTGGGTCAAAATCTCCTGGTCTCTATATATTTCTTGTCACTTGTCATTTTCCTGAAATGAAAATAAATCTAATTCAAATTCATATATTCTAATTTCACAATCTATCTTGTTATAAGATGCTAGGAGAGTACACTTATTCTAGCCAGAGAGAAACCAAACTAATAATGGGACGACACATTATTAAATTTGTAGGGCTATCCCGATTCATTGAATTCAAATATTTTTTAACATAAACTCTTTTATTTTGTGTGTGTATATATATAATCAGAGTTGTCTCAACCATTTTTGGGGTATGTGCTAAACAAAAAATTAGGCTTCTTTATGACCGAAACTGAAAATTTGTACAAAAAAAGTGACGTCTTATTTCATAATTAAGTTCAATAACGATGAGTACATATGTATTACAGTATTTAAAACATAAACTTGTAACGCAACAGAGTCTGATTATAGCTATTTTGAGCACCCCACATACAAGTCACGTGTACACTTACATACCAACACCCTGGCTAAGAGGTGGTTCGAAACCAGGACCTCGTGACAATCTGGTGAACATCTATACCGATCAAACATAAGTGCGTAGTTCTTGAATTTCATCAAAAGTTAACATTGAGTAGAGAACTAAATTAGATAGTAGATCGTAAGTAATTGAGATAAAATCATCGTCCTGGTTAAATATAGAAATCAATTCACAATACCAATAATCTATAATGACTGATTTTTCCCCATGCCATTTGTTTCATCAATTCTTGTCATGGTGCAATAGAGAGTAAATAAATCCTGCAATTTTCATAACACCAGTTCCTACAATCGTCCTCCAATTTCGTATCTGCAACATAATTAAGACTTTGTGACCAAAATTTATCATTCAATGCTACTTCTAATTATAAATGAATATGATGTAGTAATATTTTTGTGAGCACATGCAAAAGAATAATATTGAAAAATTAAAAGAGTGTTTTTTGTAGATACCATATCTGAATTTGGTGCACCAAGAAGTTGAAGTTGCACAACTATAGATGCAAAATTCATAGTTTGGCTCTTTTGCTTGTGCTGAAACCAAGAAAATCACCATAGCCCATTGCAAGAACCTCTTCAACAAACTATTTTCAATCATATTTTTGTATCTTCCTCTCTATATAACTTTATGGTTAATGGAAAGTAGAATGTTGAAAGGGAAATATAATATATAGACTCAATTTATAGGCATTGAGCTTGAATTGATATATGCAAATTAATAATATTGTGGACATAATCTCAATATTAATGTGGGATAAAGTAAAATATCCTCTCATGGCCACACAAACAAATCTAATCAACACTTACCATAAGCCTAAAATGAAATCTAATGTTACCAAAATTCAAGACCATGACTCATCCTAGCATGTATGTAAATTAATTGAATGCTTATAATGACAAATTTTAGTTTTTTTTTTTTAAAGAAGAATGACATGTTGAATATCATAGTATTGTTAATATTAATGTCCGTTAACCTTTTAAGCTAATCTCAAAATTCCAGAAAATTTTAATTTACCGGCGGCATATTTTACTCTCATATGATAAAAAGAAGACTTTGCATATAGTCGTTGGTATATTTATTGAAATTTTGATTTTGGATTCAATTCAATTTTTTTTTATTTATAAAAAAATAGTCATTGATACGGTCAAGTCTAACTCCTTATTTATAATAAGTTGATCTACACAAGGTATAACTTTCATTTTTCAACATAATTAGAAAACTCAAAACGCTTAAATCACTTGTCAACAAGTCTTGGTTGGTCAAGTCTAGCTCTAAACCAATAAATATCAATATTTTAATCTCAAAGACAATTCAAGGGTTTAAATCACTTGATTCAAAAAGTTTTGATCGGTCAAGTCTAACTCTAAATCAATAAATACATTATGTTCAACATATAAAGACTTAAAAGCTTTGTACTCAACGTGCATAAAAACTCAACATATTTATTTTTCCATACACAGCCTGTAACTATTGAAATTTATGCATACATTCCATACACAATGGCTCAACCCTTGACCTTCAACTAGTAGTTTGCAAACACAATATATGGCATACATTCCAGGATTCCACATAATTTTTTATATGAAAAATTACCAATATTATTATTCATCTAAAATAAAATTCATATCATAAAAGTTATTTACAATATGCTACATATATCATCTTTTGTATACAAATTTGAAATAAATAAAAAGTTTCACAAAAAATTTAATAAACCCGTGTGTTGGGTGAAAAAACAGAAAACAGCAAAGAAACGAAAGAAAGGAGGTGCAATAGGAATTGTAAAATAATAGTCAAACAAATGGTGACAGTAAAAGAAACAAAGAAAACACAAATAGCGAAGTCAACAAGGGCAAGCTTTGCCTCATTCATGGCAGCCTCATTTTTGCCTCTCCAACTCCAAACCCAAAGACCCTCTCTTTCTTCTCCATAAACGCTTACACCTTCCACCATTCCTTCCTTCTCTTGTCCTTATAAAAATCTATTTCTCTGTACCCCACTGCTTTTATTTTTGTTGACACACGACTCTAGGATCAACAATTCAAGTCCTTTCTTTGAATTTTCGCTGATTGCTGGATCGCCTACCTGAATTCCGAGGTACCCATTTCATGATTCTCCTTTTTCTTTATGTGGGTGGGTGTTTGGATGGTCTGAAATATTGTTTTGGTCCTGAAGGTTGTTGAATTTCAGGGAAAGTTTTGATTTTTCGAGAAGGGTTTTTTGGGGAATCTTTGATTCTGATCAGCTGCAGAGATAGATGCTGAGTAGTAGTAGAAGAAGAAGAAGGTGAGAGGTGGGGCTGAATTATATGGATAGCTTATGTTGCTTCAGCTCTGTGTGTTCTCAGGTGAGCATCTATTTACTTTTATCTATATGCCCTTTTTAGATAATTTTCACCAATACTGTTTTTTTATGCTTCATTTCCTATTATTTTATTTTTAATGTCTAAGAGGTATTTTGGTAATTGGTGTAGTAATTTAATGAGATTATGGAAAGAGGTACGATCTAGTTGCCTAATAATAGGTGTAAGAATCAGTTTTCATTTTCATTGATAGGTTTTACAAAAATATGATGTAATTGTTGCACATATTATATGGCCCAACCTATGGTGTTGATGCCTTGTGTGCACCAACTGAATGAATGTCTCTTGATTTAGCTGTTGCTGATTAGTGGCTTTATAATTTGCACTTGTGATCCCTGAATTGATGACTGGTATACTCCTATTGCATTTTGATATTTAATGCTATTTAAAAATTGTGGATCCTCAAAATGTTATTGAGAAAGGTCATTTGTGCTGTGCTTGCAATTATTGCATCACATGGATACTGGTAGAATTGTTGACAGATAGTAAATTTTTAAAATTGAGGAAGCCCCTTATTACTTAAATTAGGGATACTTTTCTCGAGGAAACAGACTGGGTAGATTGTCTTTCTTCGTTTCACTTTGTACAATGTGGTTTCTAGATATTGGGTTATGGCGCTATTTTCCAACATTGGGAACAACTTTGTTCATCTTCTTTGAAACAAATTTAATGTAATTAACCCTATCATTGGTCATTAGAGAATCACAAGAAGAAAATACTAGGTTGTTCGTATATTTCCTTTCTATTTTTTACAATATGTTGAGAAAGAAAGAGAAGAGGTGATTAGAATAAACAGAGGGATGAAAGATAGTAAGGGAGGGCGTTGTCGATATCCCTAGCATCTTGATGTAAGAAGAAGAAAGTCAGAGAAAAATAGTGGGAGACAGATGTGGAGCCTAGCTCTTCCTCTTTCAACATTTTTTTTCTTTTATTCATATTGAGCTTATTTATTTGTTGTCTAATATACTCTGTTATGCATTTTACTGTAAATTGAGAGCATGAGTGAACTATCCCATATCCTTATAATCTTATTACGGCAAAAGTCAAATGCATAAAATTCCTTGCTAAAGTACTTTAGAGGAGTCTTCCTAGGATAAAATATGTCTAAGATGCAATGTCACCACTTGCCAATCCAGCCTTGTAAAATTTTGAATCTGTAAGTCCACCTTATTCTGTAACACAATGGGAGAATTAACTTCAGTTCAAGATCACTTTTTTGATGTGAGACTTGGATAGTTTAATTTATCTTGATTAACAGCAGATTCTGATCCTTCAAATAAGATCTTTTTGAAAAATAAAATATAAAGTTAAAAATAGGATTGATACGTATTTGAGGTGTTCTTGTTTAATGAGTTATGCTAAATTTATTTGGAGTTTAATATTTTATTTCCTTTAGATTGTAGGAGGACAATCTTCATGTAGCTCTGGAAAGGGAAGGAGCCATCAGGGCTCGGTTAAGTATGGTTACAGCCTAGTGAAAGGGAAAGCAAATCATCCTATGGAGGATTTTCATGTTGCAAAGTTTGCCCAGTCAAAAGGGCACAATCTTGGACTTTTTGCCATATATGATGGACATCTTGGAGACACTGTACCTGCCTATCTGCAAAAACATTTATTTACCAACATATTAAAGGAAGTAAGTGCTAATTTAAGATTATTATTTATGTGTCTGCATTATTTTCTTGAAGAGTAGTTGGACATCACACGAGAAATAAATTTTTCTCTGTTGCAATTTCACATGAAATGAGCATTTTTGTTGGTCATATGCTACAAATTGTATTTTGAAGAGGGTACATTTTTAACTGTTTTATAAAATAGATTACCATTAATGATAACCTTCAAATATATATGAACTGAATGTTATGGTAGTGAATAAAATGAAACATCCAATACCCCTTTAAATTGTCAATTTGCAAATTTTGACATTATGATGTTTAATCAATTTCAGGAGGAGTTCTGGACTGATCCCAATAGGTCCATTTCTAAAGCTTATGAGAAAACTGACCAAGCAATTCTCTCACATAGTCCTGACTTGGGACGAGGTGGATCCACAGCTGTCACCGCAATTCTGATAGACGGCCAGAAATTATGGGTGGCTAATGTTGGTGATTCACGAGCAGTTCTTTCGAAGAGAGGGCAGGCAATACAGATGAGTACAGATCACGAGCCCAACACTGAACGCGGCATCATTGAGAACAAAGGTGGCTTTGTCTCAAACATGCCAGGTCTGTTGAATACTCCAATCCCTAACACATATTGATCTCATAAAGAACTGTTGCATGCATGACATTCTTATTTATCTATAGTAGACTTCTAAATAAGCCCTTTCTAAATGAGATTCTTGCATTAACACACACAAACATTATATTCAGAAATACTCTGGCCGGCATCTTAGACAAGCATTTGAATGGCATGTAGTTTAACTTTTTCCCCCAATGAATGTCGTGGGAGTGTCTATACCTATATGTATGAGGAGAAATCCTATAACGAGGTGTACATATAAAGGTCTTGTCTCATGACTCTTTTCAAGTATTGCCTAGAGTATCTTTCACTTCTAGCTTTGGCACTTGAAAATCTTCAAATGGTAACCTTTCTTGTACCATCTAACTACTTTTTCACAAAAACTACATTTTTTCTTTCTTTCTGAAAACCTATAGTAATTGAGGTTCTAGAACCAAATTGAGAATATCATGTTGTTGCTGTGGAAGCAGTTGGGATGAATCATGCTGTAATCCGGCGTTGTCGGGCTCATAACTGTGCAAGCCTAGTTTCTACTATTCAATGCCTCATTTCTAAGTTAGACTACTAATTTATAAATTTATCTGGGCTGTCCTGTACCAAGTGTATACTAAGAATATTTAATATATTTTGTACTTGTATTAGGTGATGTTGCAAGGGTAAATGGCCAACTGGCAGTCTCACGTGCTTTTGGAGATAAAAACCTCAAATCACACTTGCGATCTGATCCTGATGTACGTTACGCTGATATTGATGCGGATACTGATCTTCTCATCCTTGCAAGTGATGGCATATGGAAGGTGCTCTTTCACTCACCCCCTCACTCATTCCAATTTATTGTGTTTGTTGTTGATCTTCCCTTTTGGATTAAATTACTTCAGGTCATGTCCAACCAAGAAGCAGTTGATATTGCAAGAAAGACAAAGGACCCGCAGAAGGCAGCCAAGCTAATATCAGCTGAGGCATTGCACAGGGTTAGCAAGGATGATATTTCTTGCATCGTGGTTCGGTTCAAGGGGTAAACGGAATGGAAAATTATAAATACATTATGAAATTTGTACATCAGGGGTGTTTCTGTTTCGGGGATGCAGTTCTATTACTATAGGCTGGCTAACATGGAAATCTCGTTTGAAAGTCTTGAAATTGCTCCTCCCCCTGTAAAATTTAAAAGTTGTTGCAGTTAGGTTGTGCGGTTTGATATTTGCTTGATCTCATCTTTTCAATGTATAGATTTATGCCGTAAGCTTTTTCCTTTCGGTTATTTGCATTCTGATGGCCATGGATTTATAATGGGATGTATTCAATTGTTGTCGCCATGTAGTACATAGTTGAAATGCCCCTACCCAGAAATAAATTGTTTTGTTGCAAAGTAGTGCATGACCATGACTCCATAATGTTTGTAGCTTTTATTTGGTTATGCTATCGTTCATAACAAATAGATGAGCTAGAGGGCTTCTTGACTTGAGTACATTCTAATGCTAATAATATTATCACTATGCTACATTCACTGTAGCGTGTAATGTCTAATGATTGGATGGACCAGTAATTTAAGCTCTCCCTTCAGTGCTTCAGATACTCTGTGCATTTTAAGGTTTGTGAATGATATGTAGATTTTCGAATAGAACAGTAATGAGTCCTCTTTAGCCCTTCTACAAAATTTTTATCTGTTTCACTTTTAAAATTGTACTAATGACTGGTCCTGGTACATAAATAGGGATATACAAGTTTTGTTGAAAGTGTATCGAGCGTTGTTTACTGTTATACTGCAGAGTTCAGATTACAGCAAAGGGAAGAAAGGAAAGGAAACTAGGAGGTATGTTAGTTCTATTTAAGAGATTTTTCTCGTTTCGCCATATTTTTTCCATTGTAATTAACTATGCATCATAGTTAACTTAAGAACTCTAGTTAAAGTTGCTTATGAGGAAATATTTGCCTAGCAAATACTATGCATTTCTTGTTTTCTGTTGAATAACTTGAATACATGAATGCTTATATGGTTTTAGAACTGAAACTGTTTACAATAGAGCATATGTTAATCAAGATTGCTTAGAAAAACTCAGTTCAATATGTTTCTATCTATTCTGTCAGATGCATTTGTTTGATATGGATCAGCCCATAGTTTGTCCTCCTGCACAGCGCGTGTCCAGCGTTCGTTAAATTTTTCTTCCTCCCATGTGGCGTGCCTCCTAATGTCCATTCGAACATCAGCCTCTAATCCACCTCTCCTTTTACTCTTCTTTTTAGCAGTTAACTCAGCCTTGTTGGCTGTCCCTAGAGTCGGTATGCCCTTATGAACCACAAACTCGCTGTCCACAATTCCCACCTTCTCCGTTCTGTCCCCCTGCGCGCAATACCCAAGCTTCATATCCACTCCCCAACCATGAACCAGATCATTCTGTATAAGATGCCATGTACAATACCAGGCAGACCTGGAGAACACTGGAGCCATACCTTCCACGAATCCCGTACATGGCGGCCCCTCGCTGCCCTCGTTACACCTGGTATTTCCTTTCTTTACATGAGCTTTCGTATGATACACTCTTGTTCTCCTCTGCATAGTGATCTTATGGTGTATTATTGTGGAGTTAAGGTCCAAAGCCGGCTGGGAAATCTCCAGTCCGGCTAATCTCACAATCTTGAGGTATTTTCTGGGATGGAAATTCTCCACCCCGAGATCCTCATCCCACAGAAATATGTAATCGTACATTGACACTACATCTGGATGCAGAAACCGTTTTGCGAACCACCATTTTGTTTGATTCTTAGCAACCACATGTATAACCTTGTCGCTCCACTTTAGATCTCGCATCCATGCATCTAGCTTCCCATCGTAATGGAACAAAATGACGGTAAAATTTGATGGAAGAAACCTTTGCACCATAGTATTGACATTGTTCTTTTGCTTGATTCCTGCAGCAATAGCAAGCAAGTAACGACGAGTGCTCATGGTGGAGTCAGGCATGGACATCCGGTCATGGCTCAAGAGAGGCTTCATCTCCAGGTCAGTTTTTTCTGCTATGATTCCTCGAGGCAGGCCTCGTAGTCTCTCTGAATCTGCATATGTGTTGGCGTCGAAGGGATCAGATATATCTTCCATTTGAGTACATTGGTGTTGATAATTCGTAATTCTATGTACGATGCACAACGTTACTGTTAACATCATTCCCATAAACAGTAGCTCCTTCGTCATCTTTGACCTGCATCTTCAAGAACTGGACTAATTGGTTTCCATTTCCAAAGCTGTCATTGCATGATCATGAAGCTCAAACAGAGCTGCATCTGAATTTTTCAAGACACTCTAAAAGATTCCTTGTACAGAACAATGTTTTCAGACAGTGTGCTGTAAAATTTGGACAGAAACAAATGGTATGCTAAAAATAGAAGGTTAAAACAATGATATGAGGTACAGGTGAGATGTTAGCTAAAAAAAGATGAAAATTACTATGTCTGAGAACAAATAGAGTATTTGATTCAACAGAAGTGAGAAAATGTGTGCTTCAAATCAGGTTAATAAGCTCTTGACCCATTCATGGATTGTTAATCTGATTGAAATTGGGAGTTACAAGTGTCAATTTACCAAATAAATAACTAACAATAGAAAAGAAAAAAACAGTACAGTTTTAATCCACCAAAAAATAGAGGTTAAAGAATACCAATGTCTAATGTTTAGCTTTTTTTTTTAAGTATTTGATGCGTCGGTGTAAATCACTTTTACACCATCAGTGCATCATATTGTGCCACCTCATTAATGAAAATATAAAATTTATTGAGGGGCTT
>JAYMTF010003942.1:0-14148 GCA_036897485.1 Pelargonium nanum | reverse complement strand
TTAAAAGTTCAAGTACCATTTCGGGTCAAAACAAAGTTCATGGATCAAATTGGGTCAAAACACCAAAGTTCAAGGACTATTTTTGGTTAAAAAAAGTTTAGGGACCAAATTGGGTCAAAACATCAAAGTTCGGAGACCAAATTAGGTCTTTTACCTAAAAAATGAAAGAGAGAGATGAGTCTAATTAGTTTTTGGCTTAGCCTCTAATAAGGTGGTGACACCTCATTACAAATCTTAGAACCAGATGATTGCTTTGCTCTCACATATTCACTCCGGGTGTGTGTCTGTGAAATTTACTATGGTGTTATATATTCTAAACCGATAATTAATTGGCTCAAGCTAATCAACCACTAACATAGTGACACATCATTAAAATTATGGTTACAGGCGAGTCACTCCGTTCCTATAAATTTATTAAGACGGGTATGAGTGACATTTTAATTATTAGTCATTTTCTCAATAGTTTGATTTATCCTAAATCAAAATAAATTTGGCTCATGTTCAAATCTATAGATTTTTCTCTACATAAAGCAATGATCCTAAACCTTAAAAATAAATCAATTTGAAGACACTAATGTTAGTTCACAAACCTTAAAAATAAATCAATTTTTATATATTTTTTATTGCAACTCAATTTGATACACACCTCTTTTTCCAACCATACGTTACAAATAGTTGATGTTGACTGCTTGTTGAAGTGCCAAGTAGAAAAAAAAAAAAATTAAAAGAAACTCACATTTAATTATGGTTTGTCATTTCTTAAAAAAATAAAAATTATGGTTTGTCATAAGACGTCTTTTCAATGAATAAGTCAATATGGATAGACTATTAATTATAGTGAGTATGAATGGTTGATTAGTCCTAATTAGCCTAGTCGTTTTGTTGGAATTTTTCAAAGGCTTAGGAAGGAGAGCGACTCTAGTCAAGAAGCTAGGGCGCTACCTGAGTATCTTAGAGTTTGGTTCTTATTTGAAATTATAAATTTCGATGAATTTGATGCCCAAAATTGAGGATCGTTCAGCACATAAAAAAATGAATTTGTTATTTCAAAAAGAGAAGACGGTGTTAATTAAATCAGTAATTAGTTCATTGCCCTCTTATCCTGCAGCAGATATATGTTGTAAATATAAGCTTTATTTTGAGTATATATTTTGTTTGCAATAAATTTAGACTTTTTACTGAATGAGATTTTGGGTATTAGTTATGAGAACAAATTGTTAAGTATTGTTGGTGATTTCAAAAACAAGATGGCCATCAAATGTGATACAAGTGTATAATTTGAAGATTAATGATAATTTTAACTTAAATTTACTTTTTTATTAGTCTAAAGTAATCTTTGATTATCTGCAAATTGAAACAGAGTTAAAGGATATAAATTAGTCTTTTATTTTTCCAATTAAAAAATTAGTTTTCTTAAAGAAAAATACACACATAAGACCTAAATTATAATCATGTAAATATAAAACTTATACACAAGCAAAAACCAATTGAAAAATGAGAAACAATATAGTTTTTTTTTTTTTTTTTGAGAAGAAACAATATAGCTCAAACAATATGAAAATGGCCACAAACATGAATATTTGAGGTCCATCCACATCCAAATGATACAACATAACTTAAAGTTAAACGGCTCATGAGTCTATAGAACTAAATTTAACAATAAAGGTTGACGACACAAGAAGCACCAGTGGTCTAGTGGTAGAATAGTACCCTGCCACGGTACAGACCCGGGTTCGATTCCCGGCTGGTGCATTATATAATATATTTGACAGCTGTGAAGATTTCTGTGTAATCTGTGGTAGTTGGGTCTATCACGACCGTCTGATCTTCGGACGACAGCACACACATCAGAGCCCTCCAAATATATATTTTTTAGTTTTTTAATCTTAAAAAAGATTTGACATGAGCTCTGCCTCTGATTTTATTTCTGATGGGCCTGACTGTTTGTAGCCCATTCAAACTGTGCTTTTCATAGTAGTGGGCCACATTGTTGGTCCAATTTTAAAATTATCCTAAATCCAAAAGTTTATCATTAAAGGCTTAAAAGAAAACTATTATATGTATATTTTTAAAAAAAAACATACATATTAGTGTAGACTTATATATATTTATTAATCACAATACATTTATCGGTATATCACAGAAGAACCACAAGAATATGAAATTATTGATCACAACACATTTATTGGTATATCACAGAAGAACCACAAAAAGAATATGAAATTATTGATCACAACACATTTATCGGTATATCACAGAAGAACCACAAAAAGAATATGAAATGTTTAAACCACTGGTCTCAGAACAACTTTGTTAGTTATCGATATATTAAATACATGTAAAAAAACCATGTGAAACATTTATTTCCCTTCTCATAACTCGTCTTTTTGAACCAGTAATTGGATATTCAATTAGAAACAAATTTGCTGTGGAGAAAGAAAAAAAGAAGGAAAATAATTTATAGATAGAACAATCAACACTGTAGTGGTAGGTGAGTAGGTGTGGTCCAGCAATTGAATGTAGCATCTGACACACACGATGTTCATTGGGTGGTTCTTCTGTAGCATAACCATTCAATACTTAATCTACCAACACTACATTCAATTTTTGTAACACTCCTAATCGATCTACTTCATTATTTTTTGTTTCCTTGTCCTTCAAGATTCATTTTTTAGCAACTTCCCATTTCATTTTTCACTCCCAATAACGTACCAAAATTTGCAGTATTGTTCATTACAATGATGTAATATTTGTGATGATGAAACGCAGGTGATCCATCGGAAACGAAGTAAATGGAAAACGACAAGACGACGCCAGAAACGGCGTTGACTGTGGAGAAAGGAACAACTGCATATGGGAGTAATGTACCATGCCTTTCCTTAAACGACAGTCTTGGCCTCATCGTATTAGTCAAAACCACCATATTAATATTTCTAGCGCAATATTGCATGTAATCGCAAGTGTTAGTTACGTGAAATTTCGGATATTGGAACATGTTTTCATGATTTCACAGTGATAAAAACGTGTTTTGGTAATTTTAATGAATTTACACAGTAAAAACTAAAAGTGTATGACATTAGAAAAGAATATAGAATAAGAAGATGCTTGCATGAGAAGATTTTATGTTGCTTTGTGACGTACTGTGTTGTATTGCAAAGATAAGAAACAAGAGTTGATGAATGGAGTTTTTGGGTTTGTGCAGAGCAGCAGCAGCAACAGCCAGAGAGGCTGTGTCATTGTACACTACTGCAGTTGTGTCCTCCTTTTCAGTGTTGTGGAGTTATTGTTCTGTTCTTTCTATTCATTTTCTTTTCTGGAAAAAATAATGTGGTTTTTTTTCATGTAATAAATCATAACTATTGCACTATAATAATTTGAATTAAACCATTGATGAGTGATGACAGTTACATACTATTAGAATACATTATACATGTATTAAGTTGTCTAATGAGTTCTTTAGCGGGTTTAAACCTAATTCATGTCTTCAAATTCTGATAAAGTAATATTGTATATGTACTAGCTTATGTTTCATAGACACGAGTACGGGGCAAGAGACATAATATAACACAATTGCACAAACAGTGCAATACAATGTTTGAAAAATCATAAAAACGATAAACTACAAATACATAATACATAATAAATGATAATTTATATTTGTTATATTACTAATATTAGTGCAAATAAATTACGTAAACGTCTGATTGTCAATACGTTTTAAAATGTTCAACACATAATATAATATTTAAGTATTCAAATACCAAATAGTACTTATCATATACTAATACGTTGACAAAATAAATGTGCTGTGTGTACTTGCTATTTGAGCAATTTGAGTTTACAAAATAAGAGAAAATAAAGAGGACATTAGAGAGTGGTCCGTTGGATGAGGAAATTAAGTGAATAAAACAGAAAAAAGGTCACTATATATTGGGATCTGCCCCTTCTCATCTACTGCATTGAAGTGCTCTTATTAATTGCCACCATTTTTATTTTACTACCCTACCATGCTTGGTTCTTGCCCATATATATACATATCTCTCAACCAATTTTCAATATTTTTATTAACAAAAAGTTAGCTACAAAGATATTTGTACATAGCATAGACAATTAGACATGCATATCTTCTATGCACAAACTTTCATTAAATGTACATACTGTTTAATTTGATGAACTTTAGAAAAATACTAGAAGTGGCTATTCACGTTAAGATTGCAAGTTTTACGTCCAAAATTGTGTAAGTTCGCCTCAACTAGTCCAATATATTTCTAAAAAACACGTCTAACTTGAACTCAAATCGGAACTGATTAGTCTCATCTTATGTGACTTAAACCCGAAACTTCACAGTTTACAACTACCATATTGTTACTTTTTAATTGCATTAAACATTATAGCAATTTCATTTTTCAAATTGGTTCGATCTAGTTCGATCATTTTAGAGAGCTCAATTTGCTTTAAACATTGATTATGTTTGACTTGATTTTCATGTCGTCATTTTTATAACCAAGGTGATAATAAAACTTTATCGTTGTATATTAGAAAAATGTTCTAAGAGAATCTCAGAATGAAATTGAAGAATAAGTCAAATGATTTTTTGAAGTGAAGAAAAGTTTTATACAAGCTTTATGTCTTGAGGCTTATTTATACTAAAAAGTAAACATTCAGTACACTTAATTAGACTAGCCCTCTAGGGGTGGCGCAATGGTCAAGACACACATCTCCACGTAGGAGGTTGTGGGTTCAAATCTTATTGCATCGGATGGGGTGAGATTTGGGTTAAAAGGGGAGAGCTACCCCCTGTTGTGTAGCTAAAAAAAAAACAATTAGACTGGCTATAAATTTTTTATTCATAGTCATGACCTATGATTAACTTAGTATAATTCACATAAAAGGTTGATGACAGCCCACATTAATGTCTAAACAAAGACACACAGTACACTTAATTAAGTTAACCATAAATGCTCTACTTCCACACCTTGAAAATGAGATTAATTAGTACAACTAGTAATTAAGACCCAATGTTCATTAAAGTTAAAAAAGACAAGGTTTTTCTTTGGTGTGTGTTGGCAGGTCAATCCCATCCTTAGCATCAAAATGTGGACTGTGCATGGAAGTCTGGAAATAATAAATAAATGGTGTAGATATAGAAAGGCCCATTTACATGACTACTGTGCTGTCTCTCTCTCATTCAGTGCACATTACACACACACACAAATAAAAATAAAAATAAAACTACAAGACACAGAGACAAGGCTTATAATTAGGTAGCTGAGCTCAACTCTTCACTTGCAACATATAGAGAAGTAGAGACCTATTTGGTTTCTCTCTGCAAATCCTCCTTCTTGTGAAAGAAAGAAAAAAAAAAACTATGGAGTCTGAGAAACAAAGTCAATACAAGAAAGGGTTGTGGACTGAGGAAGAAGACAGGGTTCTGCTAGAGTACGTGAGGATTCATGGAAGAGGACAATGGAATCGCATTCCTAAGATCACAGGTACATGTACATTTCAAGTTATTAAACAGTAAAGACTCGAAAGAGAATTATTTTTTTGATGATTTGGTTGTGTTTTTTTGGAGTAATTGTTATAGGTTTAAAGAGGTGTGGAAAGAGTTGCAGGCTGAGATGGTTGAATTATTTGAGTCCAAATGTAAAGCGTGGAGATTTTTCTCAGGAAGAAGACGATCTCATCATTAGACTCCATAAACTTCTTGGGAACAGGTTCTTCATTTTTCTTTGTTTCTTCTCCTATTTGATTCATGCTGTTTGATTTTTCTTGTTCCTGTTCTTGTATATATATGGATGAGTTTTGTTTGTCTCGGAAATATCCATAGGAAAATATACTGTAAAAGAAATATTCAATAACTCTTGTCTGAGCATTTTCATAAATTGTTTGAAACTATATGCACTTGGTTAGCTATTTGTGCATTATAGTGTTTCACGTCATTTTAAATAGAAAGCAAGAAGTCTCATCCCATAAAGATAATAGCTGAGACTCATTAAAAATATATTTGAATTGGACCGGACAGGAGTTCCGCGCCTAGAATTCTATTGAGTTGAGTATAAATGTTAATTTTTTACGTGTCAACTCTCAAAGGCATAACCGAGTCTCAGCCATTATATATGTATAAAGAGATAGGGCATAAAGTCTAAGCCAAGTAATTAGTGGTTGAGACTCATGCAAGATATAAATGAGATGAATTCAGGCGGGTGCTCAACGTTCACAAATTCATTTGACGGGTATAATTGCTAATATGTGAAGAAGCATTTACTCATTGGTTTGGCCGAGTTTAAATCCGTAAAAAGCTTAATTTGGATTTTTTTTCTCTATATATTAACACTATTAAGATCTTTTCCCAACATCTTTATATTATGGTTTGATATCTTCACTCAATTTCTTTTCATTAATACAACATGTACAAATATTTTTAACTTGGTGGGTTAGTTACCCAACAATTTTCTTCATTTTTTTTATATATGTAAGATTGTAAAGTGGTGGGGTGTGTGTTTGAATAGATGTAGAGAGAGCAAGGAACAAGGACATTAATAGGGTTAATAAATGTTGAAAAAAGATATATAATAATAATAATGGGTACGTGGTGGTTGCAGATGGTCTTTAATAGCTGGACGAGTGCCAGGTCGAACCGACAACCAAGTCAAGAATCATTGGAACACTCATCTTCGCAAGAACATCATCAACAACAAAAACAAGCTTGGTCCTCTTCTTGGTCATGTCCAAAAACCTAGCTCATGCAGATCCTCAAAACGACGTCACTCTAGGGCTACTACCACTCATGTTGCAGCTGCTTCTTCATCAAGATTATCACAAGATCACAATAATAACATTAATTTTAATATTAATGACAATAATGATAATATTAATATTGGTGATATTGATCATGATGAGAAGGTTGAAAATGGAGGAGTAGGTGGTGGTGTTTTTGAAGAAGAAGAAGAAGAAGGAGCACAATATTGGATGGGAAGTTGTGTGTTTTCAGCTACTAATTCTTCTTCTTCTGATTCCTTATATTATTATTTAAATAGTGATATTACAGCAGGTGATGACTTTGTGGAATATGGGTACCCTCTAGATTTGGTGTGGAAAGGTTTCTAATTTTGTATCTCCAATCAAAACAAAGATTCACTTGATTGTAATGTGCCTCATTTATGATTCTCCTATTTCATTTCCTTTCTTTATTAATATTTTTGTATCTACCACTTAATTATCATTGAGTTGTCCCTTTTTAACTTTTGTCATGGTCAAATCATTAAATTATATTCATATCATTCACTATTCAACTTTCTTCGTGTACCAAGCTAGCTATTTTTACATTTATATAGAGTTAGTGTTAAAGTTGTTTGTTTTATTCGGTAAAACGACGTGAAACATGAATATGAATCACAAGTTATCATTACCTGTTTAGAATTTGAAGCTATTATTTTTTGGGACTTACTCATTATTATGCCTCATTACTCCCCGTCATTAAATTATTTATTATGATTGAAAATGAGAGCTATTTTTCACAAACTTAGTTTGTGGTGCCAACTGAAGTACAACTCTTAAATAAAATACTTTAAGTCGTGCACATATAAGTGCATCAAGAAATTGTGCACATAAATAGTTTAATGTTTTATTTGAGTATTTTGAATATGTAGTGAAAATGTCTAAACAAACATATATATATATATATGTTTGGTGAACAACTTTTATGTACAAGTAGTAGTACACAAACAAATGTACAAAGCTAAGTGACAAAATATATATCTTCAATTTTTTGGTTTAAAAAGAACATTAAACTACTAATAATTCAATTTTATAAAACATTAAGTAAAGTTTTGCTTTCCGATTTGGATAAGGTGTCAATGATATATTTTGTGTTATGTTTAATTAATTAACCCTTAACACATTATATAGTTTATTAATTTTATGTACATATATTTCTGTACATTATTTAAAGGTAACGTAAAACGCAAACCATGGAAGCACACTAATCAATAATGTATATAATTGTAGTCCGACTCGTACAGATTTGGTTAATATTGACTGTGGTTTGATGTTTAATTGTAGTAAAGTGAATAAAATATTTGTGAACTCGTTGGGGCTATAAAATAGATTCTTTAGAAACTACCATTCTGATTTAGATAGCGTTAATGGAGGCAAAAAATAAAATAAAATAATAAAGGTTCATTGGAGAACCGTGTTTGGTGCTATAAAAGATTCTTTAGAAACTACCATTCTGATTTAATGTAGGCAAAAATACAAAAATAAAGTTTCTTTGGAGAATCGTGTTTTGAGGCATAAAATATTATTTAGAAACTACCATTCTGATTTAATGAAGACAAAACAAATAAATAAAGTTTGTTTGGAGATCTGTGTTTGGTCTCACTTTTATCAGCGGAGCATAATTGACTATTCAAAACCAAGTCAAGTTGAATTAATGCTTCCTATATTATTTAAACAGTGATCAGAAAAACAAATATTTAAGTATTGGTAATTAGTACTAGCAGTGGTCTTGGTTTGTACCATGGCCAAAGCCCAAACTACGTCGTTTGGGCCAGTGGGTCCAGTATTACAACTCACAAGTCTTAAGAGTTTTCATATTGTTAGAGCTGACAATTCGAGTTTTGAATGAAATTTAAGATAAAATGTTTAATTCAAGCCCCATCTAGATAGGTTTAGTATATTAACTTCAAGTGTAAAATATACGATTTCATGCAGATTGGTCGATATGATCCGAAAATTAATTGGTGTATTTTATAGAACTTGAACTTGTAAAAGTGCATATTGAGTTTTGAATGCTCAAAGATTGGAGTAACACCGAGAATGATCATAACAACAACAAATCTCTTTCTGACGTTTCACAATGATACTTGAGGAGTCATGAACAATCGAAATTTTATATGAAGAGAGGAAACCTTAGTCACTCTCTCTATTCTCTCTACTTCATCAAAGTTTTTTCTTTAAATCATTGTTACTTTTTTTACTTGTTGATGATATTAGTACAGTGTTGATAAACACAAATTTAACATACTTGATTTGACGATCCTTATTTTTCCGTTGGTTTCATCATCATATTTGACTCATATTGTTTAATCCATTTGCAAATATTGTTATCATATTTGTCTTCGTTGTATGTTAGTTTGTGATAATATGCATATTATATGAGTAAATTGTTTCTTTTCATATTATTCTGTTTTAAATTGTACGTATTTTAAGGGTTATGTTAGCTCTATAGTTTATTTTTACCCCTTAAGATGGATGTTGCGGTAGGTCTTTCAATGTTGAATTTTTATTTTTGTCAGTACTTGTTGAGAATTCTTTTTTCGTTATGATTCGGTGGGTATTGCTTGAGGCTACAAAGCGTCATATGCTTTTGAAAATGATAATAGATAGTTTTATTGTTCCATAGTTAAAATTTTAACCAACTATATTAAGTTGGTTGTTCATATGAACATTTGAAATCTACGAATGTATTTATTCATGTTAGAGAAATCAATACAATTTAAGTAAAGAGAAATAACTTATATATGTAGCAATTTTAATTCAAATAAAAGTAAAGCAAACACACAATTAATATTATTCATCAAATAAATAAACAAATTACAAGGTACAAACAACATTTAACATACCCCAAACCCAAACCGATGGTTCAAGGACACAGAATAAATGAAAATGCAAATAGAAACACAGCCATTACATAATTAGATGATCTAATTAAGAGGTTGATTCGGTAACAGAAAGACCAACGTTAAGCCCCCAATTCTGGAAAATGCCATCGACGAAATCGTAATGTGCGCCTCTAAGAGCCACCGTTTTGTTCAGCACAGCGTTCCTCACAAACGGATAGGTCAACAGGTTCGACAACGACACGTTCACAGCTTCTTTTTCGCAGTGATAGCATTTTCGCTTAAACGGTGCGTTTGGGTGTTCCGCCAATACCTTGTCCTTCGCGGACTTGCAGATTAGCATCCAGTTCTCCACAAAATCGCTGCAATTGGTTAATTAATTAATAATTAGTAAATTAACGTGCGAGTCGCATGATCAGAAGCAACATCATTTGTTTAATTTTAACCAATTAACCTTACCTAGTAACGGTGCCGTTCGGTGGGATATTCATGAGACCTTCGATGCCACCACACTTGCTGTGTCCAATCACCAAAATGTTCTCCACCTGTACAATTTTTTACATATGCATGTATTAGCTACTGCTAATATAGATTATAGACTATATATTAAGAGCAAGGGAATTTTGGTATTTACGTGAAGATGGGTCACGGCGTATTCAATGACAGCCCCAACTCCAGAGTATTTTATCTGCAAAACAAATTTAAAAAAAAATTAAAAATATATTGATTAGATGGGTAATTGTGAAAAGAACCAACTTATTTGAAAGTTCAAGCAGACGATTGAAGTATATTTACATTTTTAGAATTTGTGACATTTAAGTCACACGCATTTTAATACAATATTTTAAAAGTTTAAACTGATAGTTAAAATTTTCATCTATTATACCGAAACAAATTTATGAATCGTGTACCTTGTCAAATGGAGGGACAATGTTGGCAATGTTTCGGACCATGAAGGCCTCACCGGGCTTGAAGTTCAAAACATGGGACGGACTCACCCGAGAATCCGAACACGCGAATACCAGAAACTGTATACATAAAATGTTTTAATTATTAGCCCAATACCAATACAATTTTTTTTTTATAATTCAGTATTGATTTGGACAAATATAGCAAAGTACCTTTGGGTGCTGGGCTTGGGCAAGTTCGGCAAAGAATTCAGGATGTTGTCTGAAAAAAAAAATGCAAGTTCGTTAAGTTCAAAACAAATGATAATTTTGATTCAAAAGTATGCAAATTCTACAATATATCGTACTCGAAGTATTGAGTCTTGAATTTCAAGAAACCGGCTCTGATCCGGTCTAGTGCGTCCGATTCTTTGCCGGAGTCCGCCTCCAGCTCCTCCGCCAGCTCCCTAAGCTTCGCGGCGGCGACGCTCCTGAGGTCGCGACCGTTGCTGAGAACAATACTGGACAGTTGAGCAATGGCTTCCTCGTACGAGTCTGAGTCTTGGACGTCTTCGCAATGGTCTGATTCCGAGTCACTTTTCATGTGTCTTGCCATATCGATCTTCTTCGCAATTATCTACCTTCACTGCAATTTGTGATCATTAAATACTTGTTAATGGAAAATGAACATTTCATGATTTTACATAATTTGAAGGTAAATTATTGATTCAATCAACTTTCTGCACTTAATTTTGTGCATTTTTTTAAAATAGTATGTCATATTAATTCAATTTATATTTACATGTGTACATGGACGGATCCAGAATTGTTACTCAGTGGGAGCAAAATTATAGAGCAATAAGAAAAATGTTTTAAATTAATGGGCATATTAAAAAATCAACATTTTGTGGGAGCAAAATATGAAAAATAGTAGGGTTGAAAATAATAGTTGATAATACATGATAAATTTTCAAAATAAAAATTTTAGTGGGGGCAACTACCCCAACACCTCTCTTCCTAGATCCGTCCTTGCGTGTACATGTATATCAATTAGAGTAAACAATGTGGACTTAAATCTGTCGGCACTCGAAATCTGACCCGATTCAACCAACTTTCGAGTATCAGGTTGAATTTATTTTGCTAAAATTTCGGTTGAGTTGAATAAATCCACAAACCTTATGTCTAAAAGAGAAACCCGACCTGTTTCTAGTTGAATATCTTTTGGGTCGAATTCACCAATTCGGGTTAGGATCTATCTATCCGAACCCAAAATTATAACATCGATCTTATCAAAACTTTTGATCATAATACCAAAATTTAAAGATAAAAATAAAAAGTATAAAACTTGGAAGAATTGAACTTGATTGACTAATTGCAAGTTGCAACTCACTATCACAAAGATGATCAATAAGCTAACAAATAAAGTGTGAAATGATTTATGAAGAAACGTTAATGATAGTAAAACATAATTATGATAAAAACAAGTGTAAACATATACAATTAGTAGTAACAATATATACCTCTTTGTGATGTGTTTAAGACTAGTAGCTTAGCTTAGCTCAGCTGGTTTGATCTCAAAGACAATTAGAATTGTTGGTTGTGAAGACATAATGGGAATTGATGGTATTTATACAGAACTTGGTGTGACCATATAAACACAAGTTCAATATTATATTAAGAACGTGGTTATTTTAAGAATTACTTTATAATAAAAAAAATGATGATAAATGTGTCACTTCATTCCAATTCCATATTATTTAGCTATGTGGGGAATGAGTCAGCAAACAACAACTTGTCTTCATAGTGGTCACCTAGGAGGCTATTAACAACTAAAATTAATCCATATAGTATATGAATTTTAAAAAGACAGTATTTGAAAGAGAACGATAGAATTATCTTTTATCGTATAGTATATTAATTTTATAGGTACATGAACCGAAATTGAAGTAGAAGTTGCAATACTTCTAAATGCAGACGCTGAGGTTGGTGGTGAAGCTGATTTTCACATATTGAGCAATTTACACAGTAAATAACTCGCGATTTGTGACAAAAATTTATGTTATAATTAAATCTATGCATTTCAATCACAAATGTAATTTTTGATAGTATTGTGACATAATATTTGTCATTGTTTGGGTCGTCCCAAATGGTTGTGACAATTTTTTTTATCACAAATGTGTGTGATGGAAATTTCCGTCGCAAATTTGTGTGATATAAAATATGATTTATGTCACAATTTGTGATAGAACTGTGATAAAAAAAATTATCTCACATATTTATGTCATATTTTACAACTTTTTTTACAGTGTTAATTAAGTGATTGAGACGTATTTTAATATTTTGAAGTTGTTTAGAAAAAGCTTTTGTTCATTACAATCTACCGGGAATTTTCATATTATTTTGCACCACATGTAGCTACTATGAATATTTTGCTCCACAAATTACCTTTGATTTAGCAATTTTATGACTAAAATGATGTCAACTCAAGCCACATTGTAAATAACTCAAACAAGTCTTAAGAATTGTTTCAGAAATTTATAGAAATCTTTTATAATTATTTTAGCTTATTATTAAATGTTAATTTATTTTTATTCGTTTAAGCATTTCAGTATAATACAAAATGGATAAATGGACATCTAGTCTAAATTATCTTGAGATCTCAGGTAGTCTTAATTAATTGCTTAAACAATACAATTCATGGACCATAGCGTCAATTTTTATTATAAGAATCATGACTTTACTTGCTGTAGTCGTTGAACTTTTCTTCTGGCTAGGATCGGCGGTCCTGGTTGTAATTTATTGCTAAAAAGCTTTAACAGAACAAATAAAGAACAAAAATGAGCTGTCGGTGTTATTTTCTAATACTATGATAATTTACCTTTTGATTTCTTTAATTTTGGTTGGATAGGAACTAATAATGTTTCGCTTAAAATAGTATAGTCTAAACATTAAATAAGTAAAAGAATATGTATTAGGTGGGCCAATAATACATATATAGTTAACCTCACAATGTAATAGATGAACAATAATGGCCTTTTAATATTCACATTAATAATTATGTATTGGTCATTAAAAAAAACTGAGCTAAAGATAAATAAAAATTGTAAGAGTGCATGTGTTTAATTAGTGGATAAAATTGGAGTGTAAAAGAGAGAAAAAAAATTGTTGTAGGCATGTAGTATTAGTGTGGACCATTATGAGCAACTTGTTTCAATTGGAAGAGAATAAACATAATTTTCAAGAAAAATTCACTATAGTGCGCAGCGAAGAAGAATAACTATAATTATATGAGTTATGATTTTTAAAATTTTAACTAGGTGTCTCATTTTTTTTTAATAACCTACAATGTCAACCTTAAAATGCCACATCATCAAGATTAGATGAAAAAATTAATTGCCGTTGCATGAAATACTGCTTATGTCTTGAGAAGTTTCAAGTGAGTACTAATTTTGTGACATTTTAAAATTGAGTACTACTTAGACTTATTTATAAAATTTTAATGACTAAATTGACCTTTAAAATTGAGTACTTCTTATGTTTTCTATTTACTTTTTTATCATCAAGCGACACCTTCATATGAATTTGTTGAAGCTCTAAATTGAGACAATACCAAAAAAAAAAAAAAACAGCAATCACCA
>JAYMTF010003941.1:0-14149 GCA_036897485.1 Pelargonium nanum | reverse complement strand
TATTGATACAAATTTAAAATATTGTTCATGTATATAAAAAAATCACCACTACTGCTAGAGACTTCTATTTCATGAGCCAAGTTAAAAACAATAATTTAGATCTGAATTCATTGATACAAGTGGTCGTTACAAGAAAGAATGGTGGCAACATGAATAGAAAGGATTCACATAAGACATTAGCCCGAGACCGCACGAACGATAGACAAATCTAACCGACGATCATATTCTCATAAAATCATAATGTCCACAAAGGTCTAAAGATAGAGCCTAACCACAAGGAGGAGTGCGCCGCTTGTTAGGCAAACACGGCGTGACAATTGTAAAGAAACACGAATGCTTTACTGTATATGGATAAACATAAATTTTAAAATATAAGAATTAGATGCTAGAATATTCGTTTAAACTCTCGAGGAACAAACTTGGCTTAGATATCGAAGAGATGTCAATCGGGAGAAATCTTATTTTACATATTAGGTACTAGAAAAGAAGCCAAAAGGTCGTCGAAATTTTAGTCTTAAGACTTGAAGGCATCTATAGGAGTTCTGTGGAGCATTTTGGGTCTAGTGAACTCAAGATAGTTCAAAAGGCAAAATCTGAACCCAACCTGAGAGAGTTGCAAGTTTGTTATGATTATGAACTATCGAGTTTTGGGTCGTGGCTCGGGGGGGTTTTACATGCAAGGTGTGTAGGATTGCCCAATCTAGCCTGATAAAGTGGTCGGATCTATTTTATATATCCTAAACAAACAAATATTGTAATTAAGTTTTAGTTGCCCACAACTTTGGGTCCAAATTGCCAACTCCATCTACAAGCACCCGAAACTCAATCAACATTTTTGTAAGATCAAATTGCATAAAATAAATTCGATCAATTTTGAACCAGGTCGAACAAACTCGCACAAATCTACATATTTAAGAAGAAAAACTTAAAACTCGCCCACTTTTTGAGTTAGAGTTCGAGTTAAACTTTTTCAACCATAACCCAAATAATCCCGACCTCAACGGACTCGAAACCAAAATTATATCAAATTAACGTAAAGTTATTTTACTGAGAGAGTGAGAGAGGTTCGTTAACAGACAAGAACGATCCATTTTCGTATATAATATTTGGATCAAATAAAGCTCAAACCTCAGCTTCTGCAACTTCAAATTCCAATAATATTAATTTCGATCACATGCAAGCTCTGTTCACCAACCATGAGCATGTTTAGGTTTCAGTGACACATTGATTTTAAATCAAATGTGATTAAGAATTATTTTTCTAAAAAAATGGTCACATGTCACCCAACAAGTTGTATTGTTTGAACAAAGCTGACAATGTAAAGCCGAGTATACGAGCACTTAAAATTCAGTTAACGTATAATGAATCTACTTGATTTTACGTACACTCTTCAAATATGTGTCGAACACTTGATTTTACACGTCTTGCTATTTTAAATTATTTTATATTCATACATGTTTCTCACCTTACACATCCTTTTTCTTTCCAAATGTAAAAATGAATTGATTTCAAACACATTGCCGAACGTGAATTTATGTAACTTGAATGCACTAATATAGCAAATATAAATGATACATAATTGTTGAACATATTATCAAAGTATCATGCATATGATTTTATAATAATTGTGACACCATATTCGTGTCGTGTCGCATCCCGTATCTTATATCCGTGTCTATGCAGCATAGGTGTTAGGATATGTCGTACCAAATGAGTCGTGTTCGTGTCAGTCCATTTAGCAGACGACACCCACGTAGGAATTGGCACCTCTACAAGTGACATAATAACAAACATAATGAACCAAAAACCAGTGAAGCTACACTGATCCAAAGTGAGTACAATCTAAATGTGTAGGTACTTTACTATTGAAGAACCAGAGAAAGATCTTGAAATCACAAGTATAAAGTAAAAAACCCAAGCAGCGTAAGGACAAAGGTATACACATTACAAAGTGACTGACACTTGACTTGCATGGTTTTTTAAAAAGTTTTGAACATCCCAATGTCTTTTAGGTCAAAAATGGACACAAAGATGACATGAAAAACAGCATTTATCAATCAATACACCCACATGTATGTATCTATGTATGTCCCAACAGCCCCAAAGAGTTGACATTGGATGGATATATGCGTTCCATCACCAGCCATTCAATATATTTATATTAAAAAATTCGAGTCGGATGGCAAATCATTGAATCACCAGTTCAACTAATCGGATTACGACACCAATCATATCAACCCGACTATGCAATGCATTAAAACTTGACTCGGATGGCAAATCAGTATGTCGACTGAATCACCAATTCAACTAATCCAATTAGGACGCATAACTCAAAGCTTTAAAGCACATTTTTAGCATGATCAATCCAAGTTTTGACCAAATTTACATAATACAATCAGTCCACCAATCATATCAACCCGACCATTCAATATGTTAAAAATTTGACTCGGAGGGCAAATCAGTCTGTCAACTGAATCACCAATTCAACTAATCGGATTACAACATATATTTAACATGATCAATCCAAGTATCAACCAAATACAATCACTCCATCAATCATATCAACCCGACCATTCAATATATTGAATATTTAAAAATTGACTCAAAGGACAGATCAGTCTGTCAACTGAATCACCAATTCAACTAATCGGATTACAACGTATATTTAACATTATCAATCCAAGTATCGACCAAATACAATCACTCCATCAATCATATCAACCCGACCATTCAATATATTGAATATTTAAAAAATTGACTCGGAGGACATATCAGTCTACCAACTGAATCACCGGTTAACCTATTCGGATTACGATGCAACACTTAAACATTTAAAACGTATTTTTAACATGATCAATCCAAGTTTTGACAAAATTTACCCAAGATTATAACACGTGGTTGCTTAATAACCGAATCACTCCACCACTTATATCAAACCAGCCATCTCTGTATGAATTTTCCAACTTCGTAAATAGTGACACGATAACAGCATTTCTCTCAACCACATAACATGACTCGAACAATTCTAGCAATTTCAATCCACAAACATTACTTTTTGCATCAAACTAGTAGACTATAACAACCTGACATGATAGATTTGACAACAAAATATCAAGCAAAAGTCATACGATGAGACGGTGCCATTTCTGCTAGAAACAAGTATTGTAGTTTTATTTTTGGAAAAGATAACCCGGTATGTTTTTCAGACTAATGAATATAATGTACAGCAGCTGATATAAGCAAAAAATATCAGAGCTAAAACTGGATTATGGCTACGTACCTCCTAAAATCGGCATGAACTTTTCAGTTCCCATCAGCTGCGTCGATACCTAATACTGACAGCCAAAGTATGATGCGAAGACATAAGATCCATTCTAGTTGCTACAGCGCCCATGTCTTGAAACAGAAAATCGCATCTCCAATCAAAACTAAAATTCTGTACAAAAAGCAACTGTCTTTGCTTGGCACCTTTCTCTCTTGGGAGGCAGAGGAAGGTAATCAGATAGACGTGGTTGCTAAAACTAATCAGTTTTCTATGCATATGTTGGATTCCCTAGCGCCATCGAGATTCTCCTCATTTGCTTTTTTTTTTTCCAAGAAAACACGAGACTTAAGGCAGCGTTTGGATCAAATTTTGTGTTTAGGAATTGGAATCAAGAATGAGGTCCTCATTCTTTATGTTTGGAATTGGACCTTTTAGTCATGAAAATGACTTAGGAATGGGAATCCCATTTCCATTCCCAATCCCATTCCATTTTTTAAAATCCAAACGCTACCTAATTGCATGGCAGTATGGCACTTTAGTTAATATGATCCTTCTTGCTTTTCTTCAACATCATTGACATGTGATTAATATATTGATGGCCCGTCAGGGTCTCGCCCATCAACCACTGCAGAGCCTCGGCTGCTGCATCTTTTTCTGCACTCTTCTTGTTGTTACAAGGCTGACCCATAATTTGCATTCCATTGAACTCTACAGTGGCTCGGAATTGATTGTTTTTCAGTTGCTTCGTCTTGTAGATTGGTGCAGCATATCCTGCCCGGGTCAGCAAGGTTTGGAGCTGACTCTTGGAATTATCACCCCCAGGTCCACTTTCTGTCCTGGGAGTAGCAACCAAGGTTGGCTGTGTTGACACAACAGACACCTTCTTAGGTTTAAGGACCTGACGGCCAAAAACAAAATTGCCTTCACATTTATCATCGGATACCAGTAACCGCACTGCAGATAAGAGCTCGTGATGAGTGTTCATGTCCATCCTGGGATTCAGTAGCTGCTTGCATTGACCAGGGTGTATAAATAGAACTCAGTTAGTTTTTCAAACATTCAAAATAAGCTGCAAGTAGGGTTGGCAATTTACCTGTGACTCGACACAAACATGACTAAAATTTAAACGGCTTTTTATTCAGCTTAATTGTGTTCAAGTCAACTAACCAACCTTTTGTATTGAACCCACTTGACCCGCCTAACCCGTATGTACATTCAATTAAAAGGATCATAAATGGGTCGTCTATGAGCATATCGTGTAAAAAATTACTCGTAAAGTATATAGGTAAAATATAATGAGTCGTGCCGGGTCAATTCGAACCCATTTATTTAAACGTGTTGAGCGTGTCGTGTCATCCCGCTCATAATTGGGTCGTGTTCGTGTCGTGTAACTCGGCCCATTTAATAATCTGATCGTGCTAGGGTCGACCTATTTAACAAAATATTAAACTATCAACACGACACGAACATGACCCGCTAACAAATGGCCACCCCTAGCTGCAAGAGACAAGCAGGGAAGAAATTTTAACATTAACTTCATTGAGAAAAATTCAAGGTCACTTACTTTTTTCTGAATCAACTCATCAAGCTCTCTCCTTAAGCTTTGATACAATTCAGCGGTAGCGGGTTTCAAAAAGAATTCCAAATATCCACCCAACATTTTCAAGTGCCCGTCCTGTTAAAGTAGAAATCATCACCACCCAACGGGAAAAGATTAAAAGGAGAAGTATAGAAGCATCCATAAATTAATCGATCAGACAAACATACCATATCTCCTTTAGAAATGCTTCCACCAAAGAGAAGTAGCACTGAATCAGACACAGCTGTAGAATCCCGGAGGAAAACAGAGTGAACTTTTATTTTCTCATTGAAAACCAGCCATGGATATGGAATTCTAGATTCCCGAGCATTAACTGAGTTCTGGGAAAATAAAATGAACAAAAAATTAATTTGAAACAGATATATAGGACTTGTTTAGCACCTTGATGAACTCAATTCAAAGCGAATTTCCCTAGCTGCAGAAAGACAACAGGTTAAGGAAAAACTTACCGAGTATAGAAGCACCTGACCGTCCTCCATAGTTTTCAACGAAAATGACTTTTCATTATGCTGTATATGTATTGATGTTAGAACTGTAAAATAACTGATAACTACACAACATAACCTATTAAACTCTAACTAGCATATATAATTGAGGTTTAGCGATATAAACATCTAAGCACTCTCCAGTCATTTTCATAGCATTCTCGAGTGGTTTCTTATTACACTAGGGGGCTCAAAAGTACTTCATCTAGTAAATGTACAACATGGAAGAAACATGGAAGTGCTTGTCTGTTTTGTGTTACATATGGTGATTACATAAAATAAAATATATTGAAGACTTCAGAAGATAGGAAAATCCAACTCACCACAACAGAACAAATTCCAGGATAAAGGCCTTTACAAATAACGGCTCGAATGAGATGCTGGTCATAGCTCCATGCATTGCAAGTGGCTGAGTAGCCATCAACCAAGCCAGTATCTCTTAGCAAAGAAAAGAACTCCTTCCGAAGAGCATCAATAGCATTCATTGATTGCGTTGAAAGAAAATTTTTCCAGCAGTATTCGTGTCCGGCAAGGTCTCTATCAGCCTCTTTCCAACCCTCATAGGCCCGGACTAGTGCAAGGTGGTCACTATAATCACGGGAAAACTGAGATTTTGCAGCCTCTGCAAGCTGCAAATAGGAAAGAACATACATAAAATTAGTTTATAATATAAGCATGAGAAGAAAAATTCATGTAATCATTGACCAATAGATGTTGGGTTTTACTTCAATTTTCTCCCAAGAGGATGGTGACTTACATCCTTTTTGTCCATCGGTGTTAAGAAGGGATCTCTGACACTAAGGCCGGCAACTATAGTTAATATCGGATCCAGGCAGTTAAAGATAGCACCTAATATGAGCATTTTGCCAAGTTTTGGTTCCATTGGAAGCATGATCAAATAGCGTCCTGCCAAATGGTTTACACTGCATGATGCTAGATCTTCCAAGAGTAAAAGCTTGTCATTTATGAAGAAAATGCATACCTAAAGCAGTCAAATTTTCATTCTCATCCAATGCCCCAATGATTTTTAAATATTCAATTGCATTTTGGACCTACAAGTAATTACTAATGAGAAATTGAGAAGTACATAATGAAAACTGAATATGATATCCATGTCCTAATAACAATACACAAATAACTAGATGTTACCGCTAGCGGCTCTGGTGACTGCAAAGCTCTAGACAGGAACTCAGAAATGCTGCCAAGTTCTAAACTTTTGATTTGCAAACAAAGTGACTGCAAAGGTGTCCTCAAAATTTCCGGCAATTGATACTCAGTAAATGCATCAAATACACATCTAGGATAAAGATGGTAACATTCTCCTGGTTGTACACGACCAGCCCTTCCTCTTCTCTGTATGACAAACATATGTCAAATAAAAAATGTATACTACAACTCCATCTAGTGGTGAATACCGCTAGACACCCAACGCATAAACATGCGTTGCATGTCTATGTCTCATGAAGAAGTTCTATACATAACACATCAATACCAGATCAAATCTTTATTTGGTCTTCATACTTCTAGGACAGAAATTGCACTTAGATAAGTAATTCAAGAAACTTACTTTAATTTGTACAACTACAAGGATTAAACAAACATTTTATTCTATGTTAGTTTCTTTCCACAATTTGATAATCTTTTCTAAAGCATATGGCCAAAGCAAGGTATAACCAAACAAGTGAAGTCCTACTCTTGCAAACTGTTGAAAAATTGTTCATCTTCAAATTTTCCCATATCATATTTTATAGCCAGTTCCCTTAATTCAGCTACACTCTATAAGTGCATTATACAACAGGGAACTTCACAGAAAGTAGAGTAATTGGTAGAAATGACTAGTTGCCTGAAGCAAAAACGCATAGATGCCACAGACATTATTGAAAGATAATTTACATGCAGGTAGTCAATACTAATATCAACCTTAGAGATTATATTGCAACCAGAAAATAAATTTACCTGTTGGGCAGAAACCTTAGAAATCCATGCAGGAAGCAAACAAGGAGTGTTATTCAGTGCATCATATGATGTCTCTTTTGCTTTTCCACAGTCAAGAACAAAAACAACATCATTGATTGTGATACTTGTCTCGGCAATGTTAGTAGCCAGCACAATTTTTCTCACTCCATCTTCAGGCTCCTCAAATATTAACCTCTGCATGCATCCCAAAGTAAATAAAGCAATCTTTTCAGACGTTATAAATATGAAAAAAGAAGATGTCCTAAATCTATATAACCATAGAATACAATATCAATTACAAGAAAGAGAGAAAAAGTTGTTGAGGAAAATCATGGAATGGCTAGGCTAGGTACTAAGTTCAAATTTGTCCTTTAAATCAGTGTAGTCTGTACATGGCAAATATATTTAGGGAAACATTTTAGAATTATAGGACATAGAACAATTCTCCGAAACGTATCAGAAAAGAGATACACATGCATAATTGCAATTATTAGCTAACAAATCAAATTATAAAATAGAATACCATGTACCTGTTCTGAACTGGCCATAGAACCATGGCATGTGAGCAACAAAACACGACTTGGATCTCCTAAGATATGATTAGCTTGAAGCTTATCTTTCAGAGAACTTATGTCATCCCATCCCGTCATAAACACGAGAACAGCACCAGTCTTTTCACCCTCACAGATTTTGCACAAAAGATACTCTATAAGATTAAAACCAATACTATCGGGATTCCAACATGATAACGACTCCCTAGTCTGGGTACTGTAGTCCTTAAAATCTGCTGCCTTGAGTGCATCCTGTTTTTATTTGTATTTTTCAGAAGGGAAAAAATAATCAGGAAACGCTGAAGAGATGAACTGAATAATCCAGTACAGATGTTTATATACCTCAACAACAAAAGCAATCTGGCTCTTCCTTTTTCTTGGCGCTTGTTTGTTCATTTTCCACATCTTTTCTTGGCCATAATCATCAATTTGATTGTAAGGAGTCAATCTGTAGCCCGTCATTTCCAGAATATTCTCCAGAAAATGAGTTCGAACTGGGTAAGTAAAACCCTAAATTAGACAGCAAACATGAAAAAGTTTGAGCCTCACAAGTCACCAACTCAATGTTCTGCAAGCTGATATAACAGCCAGCAAGAGAAAGAGAGTCTTCAGAAACAAATGAAACAAAGAATATATTCAAAGTGATTGAAACATTGGACACATAACCTTAATCACTTGTAAAAAAAATGTAAGGAAGGGTATTCAAGATATATCAAGTAAAACAGAGGATAAAGAAACACAATATGCCATCAGAAGAACCTCTCTGATTCAACTAAGCTCTACTGACCACTGTTCGCACTGCTTAATCCTGTAAATCTGCTCAAAGTCGAATTATTACGATGGCTGCTAATTTAGGGTTGTGGCTTATTGGTAAATGAAGTTACTGAAAGGCAGAAACTCAAAGAGACCACTAGTAAAAGGCTCCAATAGATAGAACTAGTCAACTTTACCACACCATTCAGGGACCAAATTCTCAAACGTATAGCCACTACAAAGCTTTATATTACCACCAACCTACCTGAAACTAAACAGCAGCCAGAAAACACCCCCAGAAGACGATGGATCACGAATTTCAAGACCAAAAGAACTTGTTAGAAAAAGCAAACAAGACAAACTGGCATATGCTCCATGTTTGGACACTGAATCCCTTTGTATCCAAGGAGATGGTAATAAACAGCCCCAACCAAGTTAGTTACTCCCCTCAATTGGATATTCAAAACACTGCAAGTTATCATCTAGAGAACCGGAGTGATGGAGGACAGGGAGTCTATTAGAAGGCCATCAAAAAGGACACAAATGCATCTGGATTTTGGAAAATTATAACATGACAACAACATATCCATTCAAACCACAGAAAATGCATCATTAATTTATGAACATCACTTTCGAGATGATTACAGTGGTTGAAATATATGCAGTTGCATACCGCAGAGAAAAGAGTATAGAATGTGAATCAGATTCATCTCAACTGAAAGCAGTGATGTTCACTGTTATGGTAACTAACCGGAATGTGGATTGTTGGAGCCCCGGAAAAGTAGGATGAGAAAAGCTGAGCATCTAATGTTGCACTCATCAGAATCACTCTCAGTTCTGGACGGCGGGGAAGGAGATCTTTAAGGACAATGAGCAGAAAATCTGGCATGAAAAAATATCATGGTCAGGAACCACCACTGGTCAAACCAAAATTAAAAAATTCACCCACATTCTCATTTTACCTTCACTCATTCCACGTTCATGAATCTCATCCACAATAACATGAGTAACGCCTTTTAAATTCCTATCTGCCAGCAATCTTCTCAACAAGATGCCTGTGGTGCAAAAGAGAAGGTGGGTATCCCTCCCCTTCATACCCTCCAGCCGTACTTTATACCCTACCTTTGAATTATAAACCCACGTCAATATTATATTTCAATCACCATGAAATATGTTACCAATAGAAGAAACAATATGAACAAAATAGCATATGATGTAACTGTATCTAAGATAAAAACTCACAGTTTCACCCAGTTTTTCCCCTCTCTCTGCAGCAACTCTTTCAGAAACAGACATAGCAGATATTCTTCTTGGCTGTGTACAAATGATGCTACAAAAAGCTCCACGAAGAGATTCTATTGCAGATTCCAAAATAAATTGGGGAATTTGTGTGGTCTTGCCACAGCCAGTTTCACCTGAAACAATAAGAACCTGGAAAATCCAAAAGTATACCCATTACTCGTGCAATTAAAAGCACGCAACATAAGAAATAATCTGCAATCATTCCACTTAACCAAGAAAGTGAAACATGAAAAGGCTAAACCGGGATATGATATAAGTATACAACTCCTGCTCGTTATTACAACATTGAACATTCCTTTATCCAAACTTTATGTAGATGTCCACAGCACATTCAAGTAAAGCAGCCAATCAACAAAAGTGAAATACTGCATGGTCTAACGAACCTGGTTGCTTGAAATGGCTGTCAATAATGCATCCTTCTCTTTATAAGCAGGGAGTTTTCTGCGAAGTTCAAGAATTTTTTCACCTTCAGGAGATTCCTATAGACAATAAAAAGATATTAATAACAATTGACACCATTCTAGATACATAATAAACCAATAGAGGATGCTTAACATTTTTCAAACTGCTCACTTAATTGTGTTGTTCTTTTCAAATGCCTAAGAAACTTGTTGATGTTCTTCCAAAGTTTTTTTTTTCAATGGCAATACCAACACCATGATGGGAGACTCAGACCTGAGACCTCGTGGGGATCAAGCGCCTTAAACCACTTGCCCCAATGAGTGTTGGTCTTCCAAAGTATTACTACTATAAAATCTCTTATACAGTTTATCAACATAGGTACTGAGAGAAACATGCTCAACATATCTTAGCAGGAGTTAAGCAAGTAGTAGGAGAATATCAGTGAATAAGAGATCTTATTAGGTGATGGCGCCCAGAGACCTTTTTCTATTACTTTCTCCACACAAATATCTTTAAACACAGCAAGAACTCCAGGTATAGCAAAGTAGACCCACAAAATATAAATTAACTAATGACGTGAATAATAGTTCATTCGAAATTATAATTTTGAATTCTCCAATATAAGATGAACCTGCCAAGCTTGTTGCCGATCACGCATTTCCAAACTTCTCCGCCGAAGAACTTTCTCCATGACAGCCTTACTAGATGCCATGGTTTCTGGTTGCTCAAAGAGCCCTTCATCCATAGCCATGCTACCACTACTGTTTGATCTTGAAAAGGAAAGATCTGGAAAGCTTTCCTTTCTCCTAGATTTTTGCAAGAGATAATCTCCAAGGTAGGCATCAACTCTTCTTAGCAACCCAATAGGTAAGGTTACCTGTCAGTTTTTATTAGCTTTACTCAAATGTTGAAGAAACATGTTACAAGAAGAGTACAAAAAATAACTTGGATATTCAAAAAATGCAAAAGGTGTACGGAAAAAATGAAGGCCTATTTGAGAATTTGGCATAAAAAGAATAACCAAATAGCAGCAAGGCAAAGCAATGGGAGCAAAGAGTTCTATGATGGGCCAAGTAATTCAAAGCAAATGTAAGTACTACTGGAATCAAGGAATCAAACATTCCAACTTATTTCAAACAGTATATGACATCAGTTTTCAGTACAAAACATAGAAACAATTAAAAGGAAATACCTCCCTCTGCGGACGTCTATCATCCAGATCAAACCTGTAGTTTGGCAGTGGGACCTTACTAAAGACAGCAACCTTTGCATATAGATGGCTACAAAAGATAATTTCAATTAAGAATTTCATTGGTAAAGGTCAAAAGGTGCACTGGCAAATGTTTGAAATTTTATGAAGCTGAAGATACCTATACAATCCCATACTGCTCGCTAAAGTTGCTAATTGGTCAAAATCTCGTCTATCCTTCTTTTCCCTGGTCAATAACTCTTGCTTGTCTTTATTTCCCAAAAGCATAGTAAACTTCCTTTTCCACTCATTAACATTATCAGAAGGCAAATCACCCTGTAGAACGTGGTTTAAGCAAAAATGCAAAATAATTAAATTGAGCTCAAAATCCTTTTATAACACAAAAATGAATTGATCAAGATGAAAAAGATGCAAAGGAAAACCAAGAAATCCTCTCGAAAAGACTTAGGGCAACAGACATCACCTAGTACAATAAACCTTGTTATACCTTTAAGACATATAGGCAAAGTTTGGATTGAGGAATGGGAATCAAGAATTCACATTCTTACTGTTTGGATTAAACTTTTTGTTCATGAGGATGATTTTGGAGATTCCCATTCCCATTCTTGATTCACATTCCCACTCCAAAAGTTCAAATCCAAGCTCTAACATCCTCCATTCTATTGTTCATGCTGCCTGATGGCACTTTATTCGTAGATGTGTTGGTACATAAAAGAGTACCATTTCCAAAGGCTATCAACAATCTACCAAAAACCCACTTCTCGACTTACAAAGAACCCCTATGAGCCTTACCGATTAAATAATTAAAGCAAACCCCCCACACCTTATATAATCTCATGAACACAATAGAAAACATTCAGAGCTTAGCATATAGCAAATATACCATGGATCATAAATGTTACCAAAATTGAACTAACCAAAACCTAAAAATGTGATTTTAAGGCTTGTTACACAAATTCTAACAGACATCACAACTAATTTCCAACAAACGATTGATTCAAGATCAACGCAGCACAAAACCAAAGCTAATTTCCAAAATCAACCCCCAAACTGTACATTTTCACTTCACCAAAGCAATTATCAGAGCAAAGCAAAGATAATCAGCACAATTAACTGCAAGCAATAATCAACGAAAAGTCAAATCTTCACAAAACTATCTCCATCTCTCCTTAACATGTGATTGATTACGCAACTCAAAATCAACCACCAAACCCTACATTTTCACTTCACCAAAGCAATAATCATTGCAAAGCAAATATAATCAGTAAAATTATCTGCAAGCAAGAATCGATGAAAAGTCAAAATATCACAAAACTATCTCAACACATGATGATTGATTCAAGCTCAATGCAGCCTAAAACAAAAGCTACTTTCCAAAATCAGCCCCCAAACCCTACATTTTCACTTCACCAAAGCAATAATCAATGCAAAGCATATATAATCGGCAAAATTATCTGCAAGCAAGAATTAATGAGAAGTCAAATCTTCACAACACTGTCCCAACCATTCCTCCACACATGATGATTGATTCAAGCTCAAAGTCAAATCTTCACAACACTATCCCAACCATTCCTCTACACATGATGATTGATTCAAGCTCAACACAACCTGAAACCAAAGCTACTTCCAACAATCAACCCCCAAACACTACATTTTCACTTCACCAAAGCAATAATCAATGGAAAGCAAAAAAAAAAAAAAAAAATCAGCTCAATCATCTGCAAGCATGATTGGTTCAAGCTCAATAAACATAAAACCAAAGCTACTTTCAAAAGTCAACCCCCAAACCCTACATTTTCACTTCACCAAAGCAAAAACATTCAGCTCAATCATCTCCAAGTGAGAGTAAGCGAACTCACAGCATGATGGACCGAGTTCTCGAGCTCACGATCGGAGCCTTCCTCGGAACAACCGTCATCGTTGGAATTAGAATTCAACAGCAGCTTGCTGTTACTGCTACGATCATGATCAACTTGCTGCTGCTGCTGCTCCGGCGGCCGCGGATATGGCGGAGAGGCAGTGTTCCTAGGGTTTAGAACTGAGGTCTGGTTCTCGCGGCCGGCGGAGGAGTAATTGGGAGTAGTGACGACGGAGCGGAGGCGGTGGTGGGGAGGGACGTAAACGGCGCCGTACGAGGACGGAGGCCGGTCCTTCATGGCGAGGAGGAGAGGCGGAGAGGAGTTTAGGGTTCTGGGGAGTGAAGAAGTGAAATGGTGGAGTTGCGGCGGTGACGGCGATGGCATGCCGTGTCGTTTCAATGCAGCTTCGCGGTGGTTCTGTTCTGGTCTCTGGTCGTCGAAGAAGCAATAGATAGAGCTGTTTTGGAGGAGAGCTCGGTGGCGCGTGGAGTGACGGTGACTTATCTGCTGAGCTGAACTGAACTGGCTTGTGTTGTGGGTTCGGATCCGGGTTCGGGTCGTTGGTCAGATGGTTTGGAGCGGTACACGTGGCAGTTCTAGTGGATTGTGTGGGCCCGGACAAACAGGTCTGTTACTAGATTTTCCCGCCAGTAATCAGCTCGTGGGGATTTTGTTTTTTCCAGAATTTTAATTTTACTAGTTTTGGTACCCAGCTTCGCTCGGGTTATCGCACTAAATAATTTATTAATGTTAACTAATCATTATT
>JAYMTF010003940.1:0-14149 GCA_036897485.1 Pelargonium nanum | reverse complement strand
TATTAGTATAATAAGTCGAGCTCGATCGAAACTTCCCTATAATTTCCAAAAACAATTCTACAAATATAAAATCATTTTTATCCAAACTCAGATGTGATGTTTCACCAGAATTTTACCACTTTCTAACAATTTAAGTCCACTTTCTTTACAATAAAATCAAATTAAGTGGACAAAAGCTCACATTCTGATTCGGCAGATAATTTCATCGTTTGCAACTTGATAGTTGAAAAAATGACCCCAAATGTTTTGCGAGTCCAACATGATTAATGTTGTTGCCTAATACTCCACCCATTTCACAAAAGTTGCCTATATATTTCAAAAACAACAAAAATTTAACAGAACTGATAGCAACTTCCATATTCTTTTGATTGTCCCATTGAAATATAATTTAAGCAGAGAAACAAAACAAAGAAAGGGAGTTTCGTGGATAGTTTACAATTGACGTTGATGTGTTTGAAGAAATTACTGAATAATTATTGTCGGTGTTTCTTGTTATTGTTGTTTGGTTCTCATATATGTTGGTACAGACACAGATTTAAATAGAGAGACCAGTTCTTGTTTTACATTTTGGCTCATAGCTATATGGACTCAACACAACTATGTGCATATATGTGTACATATATCAGACTAGGTTTTGGTTGTAGATTCATTTAATTATTCTTGATCAAGCTCAGTCTTCATGGGCACCTATTTGTTTTATTTATTTATCTAATTTTTTGTTTCTCCTACAAATTAAGTGGTTAATCATTAGCAAGTCGGAATGTTAAGTACTATATTGTATATAGGATCATGGTTTATCAATAAATTCTTGTACGGTCATGGCTGATTTATTAGGAGGAGACAGTGACATCTCCGACGCGTGGAACAGTCACAAAATGACGTTTCTTAATTGTACCTAGTAGCTGTACCTGAATCGGATCACCGTTTAGATATCAGACAAAACTGGGGTTGAATTTAATTTCAAATCTTGTTGAAATTTTCATCTTTACATATGTCTGGCTACAAAGTGTACATACATGTGACATCAGATTGTAATGCATTCTTTTAATATATAAATTAGATGGTACCTGTAAATTTTACTTTCAATTAATATATATATTGCATATGTTCTATTTATATAGAGCAGTACAAAATAAGAAAAAATAGTAATACCTTAATATATGTAGAGTCCTAATATTACGCTAACATCCCTTAAAGCTCAAGGTTGTTGAGTAGAGATCATCTCGAGTTTGTCAAGAATCTCAATAAACCGTTGAAGACAATTGAGTTTTAGTAGAAACGTATATTGTTTGGTCAAAAGATCAAAAAACTTAAATAAGAGTGAGGTACCGACGAATGAAATGACAATCGATATGTTTGGTGCATTTATAAAACACATCACTATACGTAATCAGAATATATATATACAAGAGGAGTAAGAGATGTGTGTTTGAACACCCATGCATATCTTACAAAATCCAACGTAACCAGAGAATTAGTATCAGCAAGAGCCATGTATTCTGCCTCCATGCTAAACCAAGTTACCACAAATTTTTTCTTACTTCTCCAAATAAGAGATAGGCTCAAAGGAAACAATATTCAGTCGTAGAACGACAATGTGGGATCACCGACCCACATTGAAGTTTTTCGAAAATTGAAGTCGACCATGATAAAGAGTACCACCAAACATTGCAAAAAATGTTCAAAGCTACCTCATAGTGCGTCCTGCAAGAAGCAAACATGAACTGACTAACAATAATTTTTTGAAAATCGAAGTCCACGATAAAGAGTACCGCAAACATAGCTAAGAATGTTCAAAACTGCCTCATAGTGCATCCTGCAAAGAGTAAACATGAACTGACTAACAATAAGGACATTGTATGTTAGATCAAGTCTAGTAACAGAAAGATAGACCAAATTTCCGACCAAATGGTGAATCTAAAATGAAGTGGCCGACGCGAGGTGTTGCGATGGTAAAGAGAAAGATGTGGTATTGTTATGGTAAAAGAGAATGATTAGGTGAGAGGGGAGTGACCCACATGTAACAAATAATGTATACCGTGTACAAATTAATTTTATGTAATTATGCACTACAAAGAGACAATTACAATTATACATAACCCTTATAATTGCCTACTCCTAATATTACGCTAACACATACACAGTTATAGTTAGGTTTCAAATCAAAAGAAAGAACAAGATACGTGAGTGAGAGCTATATACAGAGTTCATTGCCATCTGTGGTACACTAATGGAAGCTATGAACAATAAGTCCATTGCTTTTTAAATTATAGGTGGATTAGACTACACTTTAATTTCCCAAGGAGTAGCTAGTTTAATTAGTTGAATTATATATACGTAAAGGACATGGCTTAGGTTTGGTACTGATCCTGAGCTCCAACCAACACACCATCCATATCTTGTGCTATGAACTACACTAATGGAAGCTATGAACAAGTTGATTGCTTTTTAAACTGGAGGTGGATTAGCCAAGCTGGGGCTGACTTTGATTTCTAAAGGTACATGGCTTAGGTTTGGTTCCTGAGTTCCAACCAACACACTATAGAGGAAAATTAGAAAGCACCAACTCCATTTCATCAACTCCATCTTCAATTCACCCTATATATTTGCACCCACAAACTATCTTAACCCATCATCACATTTCACAATTCATCAGAATCACAACAATTTGCAGTAAACTCATGGCAACCAACAAGTCCATTCCACTCAAGGCCCTACTCTCCTTGCTTCTTTTGGCTCTTGCAATCAACAACTCTTCGTGTGCTCGCATTCTTGATGAAGAAGAAGCAACAACTGGTCCTGTTGTGCCTCCTCCAGCTGTGGCTGGGGCTGCAGCTGCAGGTGCTGCAACTGCAACCATTGCCTCTGAACATCCATTGACCTTCTTCATGCACGACATAATCGGTGGATCAAACCCCACAGCTATAGCAGTTACCGGAGTCGTCTCTAACCCAGCAGTCAACGGTCAGCTCCCATTCGCCAAGCCAAACGGCGCAGTCCTCCCGATCAACAATGGGGTGCCACAGAACAACAACAACAATGGAATCATCAACAACAACAACCTCCCCTTCCTCACAGGTCTCGGAGGAAACGCAGCTGCCAATGTGATCCAAAACAATGGGAACAACAACAACTTTAACAATGGTGGGTCTGGTTTCTCAGTCCAAGGTGGAGCTCAGCTCCCTTCAGGGTCCACCCTAGAGAAGCTCATGTTTGGGACCATGACAGTGATAGATGATGAGCTGACTGAGGGGCATGAGCTTGGGTCTGCTCTGGTTGGGAAGGCACAAGGCTTCTATATATCAAGCTCTGTAGATGGGACCAGCCAGACCATGGCTTTCACAGCCATGTTTCAGGGTGGTGGCTATGTTGACAGCTTGTGCTTCTTTGGAGTACACAGAACAGTAGCCTCAGAGTCACACCTAGCTGTGATGGGAGGAACTGGGAAGTATGTGAATGCAAAGGGCTATGCAATGGTGAAGACCTTTCCAGCTAATAATCAGCATAACACTGATGGAGTGGAGACTTTGCTGGAGTTCACTGTTTATCTTGCTTACTAGATATTATGTTGTGTCTTCAAATTAAAAGCTTTTGTTTCAAACATGTCTGGTTTGGCTTGTGTGTAAGAGATTCTAATACGTTCAACCATGTGATTATAAACAAAATGGATAATTTCTACGTTGACACCAAAATTATGTTATACGAAATTTAAAAAATCGAAATCCTCTGTTTTTGTTTTTATTATATATGCATCACTATCAATATCAGTATCATCCAACTGGATCTGACTTTGAATTGCGTACAGAACATAACTGCCTCTACCGCAAGATGATGTTCCAGTTTTGGAGCCGTGTCGTATCAAGAACTAATGATAATCGACAATAGCTAAGCAATGGGCAGTTCTAGACACAAATTACAGCACAAAACCGAGTATTCCAGTACAAAGGAATTTGAAACCATCAACACGTACAGATGCCAAAAATGATGTTGACAATGTGCCCAATTTGATGTACATGTACTCACCCAATAATGTGTAATCTGTACTAACTGATGCCTCTACGGCTCTACGTCCATCCCAAAATTATGGAGCAATTGAAAGCACTTTTGATTTGATAGGATGATTTCTAATCCATAGTCTGTATTATGAGGAGATGGGCCTAAATTTTGTGGGCTTCTTCTTAATGGACTGGTCTTGTCTAGCCAACAACGAGCCTTGGCCCAACACTTAGTATAAAAAAGTTGTTTTGATGTTTTTTAAGTGAGGTTAATACCCAGTCAAATAAACAAAAATAGTCTTATGAATTTACAGTCGTATTTGTTTTAATGAATTTGTGATTACGTAAACTCAAGGATTTGTGTCGTGCAGGTAAGTATCAACCACTAATTACTTCGTTGATACTTTTAAGTTTCTAAGTTATTAATTATAAGATTTGTTACAAGTTAATTACAATGATTAATTTGTAAGCTCAAGGATCACATTATGAGCTGGAGAATGTGAAATTTAAACTATTCGACTACTCCTTAGAGATTAGTAAAATTACATGTAATCAAAGTAATATTTTTCTAATGGTAAGCAGAAGTAGTGGCAAATAAAATATAGATAACTCTTGTTAAAACGGAAGCAAGTGGATTAGTTGCCAAGATTTATGGTGAAAAGAGAATAAGAGAGCCGTATCTTCTATGCAAAAAGAAAATCAAAAGAGGTTACATTGATGGTAAAGAGTAAAGAACGAGTGTTATTATCAATCGTATCCTATTAAATTAATGACACAAACCTTTTATACCATGATTTAAGGTTGTACAGAGTAACTTAAGGATCCATGACAAAAATAGATAATTGTAGGTAAATTATTGTTTGTGGGTAGTTGGCCTACTCTTATCCTCTCACCGTCTTTGACATTTATAACAATTACAACAACAAAAAAGGGTTAAATTTGAATTAATATTCTCCGTTTTTCACTTATTGGGTACATATATTTTACAATTTTTTTAATAGTAAAAAGGATAATACCGACAAATAACAACGTGAAACAGTAGGATTTTTCAGATGTCTTAAGTTCGAGCCTCATCTTCACGTTCATATGTCTGATATAAATAACAAAAACAATACTAAAGAACAAGACCAAAGAGTTTGTTTTGTAGAAGATGATGACCGTACTTATTGATATGACGGGAGGTATGTAAATTTACCTTTCATTCGGCATTGATTTTGATTTTGACATAATGACATATTCGGAAACTTAAACATGATTAGTGGCAGTACATATGCAAGGACAATGCTCACTGCTCTTTGATTGTTGTTCTGAAACTTTTGTGTTCCCTTCAAGTTCTTGGGGTAAATTAGCATGTTGTGAAAACACATTCTTTTTGCTATGCTGCACTGTAAAGGAATCAGGAACCACATGACCCAAGATATCTCTTATTTTATAGCCAATATTAAATAATTGTGAACAGAGGAAATTAAAGCAAACTGAAAAGGAAATTAATTATATAAACTACAGTACTAATTAATCAATTTATTAACTAAAAAAGAGGAAAATGAGAAGAAAAGCAAGCCTTAAATCTGGCAGTGAAAGCCCCACATCTTTAAACGCGTGATTATAAAACAAATGGTTCTGGAATTAATTGGATGAGATGAGACCCACAGCCACAGCTACAGAGAATAGAATGGATAAAGCCTTCAAAAGGAGGGGAAGATTAGAGCTAGCAGTTGTGGTTGTTGTGCTCGAGTCGGACTAAAAATTATTTGTGCATCGCACGATACAACACGAACACAATACGATTATAAACACACACAGACACGACACGCTTAACACAATATGACATGATAGATAAGAACACAACCAAACACATAATGCACGATGGAACCAACATGTTTTACACGATGTTAGAATGAATTTACTATTACTTTTAGTTATGCGTGTTGAGCGTGTCACAGCACGATTAGTTTACCGTGCGTGCGTGTGTATTTTAGGGACTCAACATAAACACATCACGATTACTATTAGATTCTCTAACACGAATTCAACACAATTATACTGTGTTACGACACGAATAGTCAATCTCATAGAAGATGCATGGTATTATTTGAATATAGTTACTGCTCCCGTTGTAGTTTTTACTTTTTTTACTGAGATGGTATCGTTGGTTTCACAATTTCAACCTCCCACTCAAATTATTTATTATCAGGAAAGTTAAGTTTTGGGTCCATCTGATGGAGTACACATCAGCCCATTTTCCACGATTCATCATTACAATCATCCCATATATTCATACAACTAAAAATGTGAAACTATGGGAGAGAAACAAATTTGACTATTGGTATTTTATTTTTGATTTGGAGATGCAATCGATTTTTGATCTGTTGATATGATCAACAGACTCCAACATGCAGTAGATTAAATTTTAACATGAAATTTCATCCACATAATTTGATAACTTTTTTTGACTCAACACGACGATGAATTTGTTCGAACTTTTTGAACGTTAAACTGCATCTGAGTACACGCATCAACTTCATATTAACCGTATTATTTTGCACTTATTAATAGTTAATTCAACTTGAGCAAGCTCAGGTAGTTGTAGATGCGAGCGTTGCATCGGTGCAAGAAGGAAGCACGTGCGATGTTTGTGTCCATTGGTGGGTGTGCGATTGATTCACTCGAATTGTTCCAGTAATTATTAATTGTGTAATTTCACTGAATTTGTTGCTGATGTAGTCTTCTGCCAATTTGACCGTTTCATTTTGTCCCCATCCAATTATATTCCTGTTTTAAATTTCGTGAACTCTGTTTTTATATTATTGATAATTTTTCGTAGTATCTGCAATAAAGAGACGAAAATTTGTTGTTTTTTTAGCATATGTTTCAGTTTATGTCTGTAACTTCTCTGACTCTGAGTGTCTTATTGTGATCAAATACTAATGAATAATAATTCCAAGTTGTGTTGCTATCTTTCTTGATTAACACTACTATTTAAATACAAAGGAAGTCTTTTACATAAAGAAAGATTCTTCACCATTAACTACTGATTTACCATGAGAGATTTAGGTGATATGTTAGAGTGAAGAATATAGTATACATGAGCTGACAATTTGTTAAAATACATCCGTGTGTTGCGCATTATAATACGAACACGACATTTTAGTTATTGTGTTGTACGGTTCAAAAACGAACATGTTACGTTTATTAAATAAAATATGAACACTACACATATAACACGATAACTAAATGAGCCGTGTTGGCACGAACACAACTCACACGTACAAACATGCTGACACATAAAAGTACGATGGAACAAACACGTTTGACATGTTATTACTTATTGATCGTGTACCAGTTGGACGATTCGTACATGTTACAACACAACTAATTATAAACTATGTTACTTAAACTCGCTAGTTTCGTGTCGTACTCATGTCGTGTGTTGTGTGTTGTGTTCCAACACGGGGTTTTAGCTCAAAAAAATATATTATTTTCACATTAATTAGATCGAGAATGATTGTGGAGTTAAATGAAGAAGAAATGGTGGTATAAACTGAAAAAAGGATGTTAATTAGAGCATAATACGTTGTGGGCAAAGACAAAAGTGAAAGTACATAGATAGGCAATGATAGCTATTTGACTATAAGGATGTAAAAAACAATGATGTACCAATAATAAGAGAAAGTGGTACAACCTAATTTTGAGCCTTTTCTCATGCTACCGGTACTAGTGCTACTAATCATTTCGCTCGCCAAAAACCACAAAGATCATGAACCCAACCCAACCCAATATATTTGTAATTTCTATTTCTAAACCCCACCTATGAGATATACAAAATTATAATTAAACAGAAAAGTTTAGAGCCACTGCTTTGGAATTCAATGGCTTCCATTATCCTACAAAAATGGTTCATTAGACCTAGTCATTTGAAGTTTAGGTGAAAATAGTTGGTCGATGAGATTTATAGGTAAATATAGGTTTTACATATCAATTTACTTCTGTACTATGTGTTGTTCTCATATAAAAGAGAACACACTTCAAGTTAGATGTTCTATTTATAGTTAATCTGAGCCAAATTTGGTCAAATAAAAGATGGACAAAACATACCAACTAAATTGCACAGGTCGTGCGCATGACGGTGTGCATAGGACACGATCGTGAGGGTTACCTGCGTCCTATGCACGCAGTTGTGCGTTGGCCCAACACAACTAAAACTTTGTGTTTCTATATTTTTTCAAATTATAATATTATGTGTTTTTGAGTCGTTAATTTATTGTGTATTATCAATAATATTTCAATATCTCATTTTATAAGTAGTTAATTTATTATTATATACAATACGACTATATTTGAGATATGAATTTCCAAATGATTTTAAGAAATATTGTGAGTGTTTGACCATAATATTTTGAACTCCATCAAATAAAGCAAACCACGTTAATCACAAAAATAACTCATTGAAAACAATTATTATTTCTTATTTGAATACCATCCCAAACTACATACAATAGTTCATTCAATGTACAATAATCCAGACTTCCATGTGGGACCTATCAGCTGCATTTGTTGTCACAAATGTCAAGACACAACTTTAAAAGCAGATTAGTTGGCCTCATTAGCAAGATCTTTCCATCACACACTCCCCTTTTTCTCTTCCTTTCTCTCCACTCTCAAACAGTATATTCATTTGAGCCAAAACTTCCCTTTGCCTCACTCTCCACACCCAAACAAAACAAAAACAAAAACAAAAAACATGAGAAGAATGGAGATTTTCTGTGCATCTCCAGCCTCCACAGCCATATGCTCCAGCACCGACCAGCGCTCCATGGTCCGCCGCGGCCACAGGCCCATCGACCGCCACCTTCACCACCACGATCAATATCTCCGGCGAAAACCCCTCCCATTACCGCATACGCCGTGCTCATCTCACCTCCCCATCACCCCAAGACCTCACAACTTATCGGAAAAGAGTACTCGAAAGAGCACTTCTACCTCTTCCGCTGCGAAGCACACGAGCAGCGATTCTCGCCGGAAAAGCTCTGCCGATGTGTATGATCTTGCCAGGATCAGCCACCGACCGCAACCCGGCGACTCGGCCAGGTATCTGTTAAGTGACAACGACGACAACAACAACAGCAACAACAACAATAGTGTGACGAGTGCCACTCATTTTATTGAGTGGCACAAGTCCACAGCTGATAACAATATTGTCCCGAAACTCCCACCAATATTGGTCCGTCGTCACCAATCTGCGAAAGAGCCTAGGCACCTCATGCTCGTCGCGAATCACGATTCTCCAAAACTCGTCAAATCTTGCTCCACTTCTCGCTGTCGCGACCAGGTACTGGTTTATTTAATTTATTAGTAAACAAGTATATATCAACTTGACCGGTTGATGAAGGTTATTGTTTCCAAATTTTCCAGGTTGTGGTTCTGAGGGTGTCCCTGCATTGCAAGGGCTGTGAAGGAAAAGTTAGAAAACACATCTCTAAAATGGAAGGTATATACAAATATTTTAGTACTTAAAAACATTTGAATTTTACAAACTAAAGCTGATTTAGTATTTTTTGTGCGTGATTTAAGGTGTGACATCATTTAGTATAGACTTCGAGGCAAAGAAAGTGACAATCATCGGGAACGTGACACCATCCGGCGTGCTCGCGAGCGTGTCGAGGGTCAAGAACGCTCAGCTCTGGCCATCTCCTCCGTCTTCAGGATCGTCGTCTTCGTCGTCATCATCGTCTTCTTTGTCATCATCAGCAGCTGCAACACCAACACTCTCATGGTCTTCTTGAGTTATAAAACAGTTGGTACCCAATAAAATGTTAAATTAGGGGTTTTTTTTTTTAACGTTGTGTGGTAGCTAATTATTTTGTGTTTAAATGTGTGTTTGATATGTGCAAAGTAAATGTGAACTCTTTGTTTGTTTGAATGAAATAATAATTGTGCTGATTAAAGTTAAGAAAAGAAATTAAAAGGGGTTGGTTGTGAGGTATAGGTAGGTGTGAGGATGATTTCTTGGAAAGAGGAAGCAAAAGCAAGAGACTCTTTTGTTTACATTCTTTGAGATTCAAAGTCATGTGTACCTTACTGCCACATCTCTGAACTTGTCTAGCTTCTCTTCTCTTCATTTTACTACTACTTGCCATGTTAGTGACACACTAAACTATTAACTCCATTTATTTTGAATTAAGTTGATGGTTGAATTATAGTTTTATAGACAGTTATAATAACTGATTCAAGTAAAAATTAAAAAAAAAAAACGGTATTATATTTATACTCTAACATGAGCTCTCATTTGCGAGTTCATTTTGGTGTATCACTTGAATAATTCAAGTGAGACCATCTAAAAACTTGTTTGGAACTCAACATTTGAACATTCAATATTTTAGTTAACAAGCTTCCACATCATATTAAAGTATGGATAGCAAACAAAGACTCACAAGTAATTTTTCATTGGAGCGTTTCAACTATATTCGGGGCTATATACATACATGAATTTTTAGAAACACTGCACAAAACTTTCTCAAATTTTATCAGATTGAGCTTTTCAAGGTGGTTCTCATTGGTTCCGATTTGCAACTCTCGAAGACAACGATACGTTTGTCGGCTTCTCCTATCACTTGCTATATTTTTCATTCTTTTTCTGGTTCCTCCATTTCTTCACTTCTTAGAGACTGCGCCTAAAAGTCGCAATTCAATACTTCACTTCTTTTAAAGTTTAATCTACAGATAAAAGTGTGTTGAGTATGCTTCTTCGGTTATACACTTGCTAGAAATATTGGGCTCTCCTCAGTTAAATACCTTGTGCAATTGCACTTGTTGCACATGCTAATCTACGTACTGTTATCCGACATTTTCACTATAGTGAGTAAATATAAAAAACAGCATGATGGTGTGCAAGCAAAAGAGGCATGCGCATGATGAGAGTGATTGTAGATAGTGTGAAGGTAAAGAAAAGGCATAAAAATGGAGGAGGCATAATGGTCGGCAGTGAAGGCTCAAGGACAGACATGGTCAGCAAGTTTTTGGCAAGCTTGGCTGCCACATTATATATATGCACTTTTTCACTCTTCCTTTCTCTTTCTCCTTTGTTTTGGATAATTCCATCCATGAGAATTTTTGTTTGGAAGGTCAAATTTTGTACAAAGTAATGTACACAGGAGAAAAAAATATCTGGTGAATTGGTCAAGCAAGGTGTGCAAAAGAAAAACCCTAAATTTGTCATTTTCTTTGTGAAGAATTTTACTTGGCTCTAGAGGTTGATGGCACATCACCAACCAACTCCACTAGCCAAGCTACCACCTTTGGATGCCATTGATGGTCCCCCATGGCTTGCTCACCATCTTCAAGTTCAACCATAAAGAGCCTAATTAGGATACACTAATTAATTTGTTTCATTAATATCATTTCAACTTTTTGTGAAATTTACATTCAACCTAATGGTAATGAGAATGGAAATGTGTATTAATTGATTTCCAATGATTAACTTTGACTACTAAATAAGATTTATCAAGTTTCACTAAAAGTTAAGGATATTTAAATCTTTTCATTTGGTTCATTGATACTTTCAACTTAAGTACATGTGCAAGCTCAATCTTATCTCTCTTATCTAGTTTGTACATCAGAAGATAAGAGAGATTATGAAGTCAGTAATCACTTGAAGTACTAGTCGACCCCTTCACCTATTTGTTTAAACTCTTTTTTTTTTTAAAAGATTTGTTTAACTCTTAAGTTAAAGTTAAATTTGACATGTTATCAAAACTGATTCTATTTGAGCCTAATGATCTGTCTGCCTTCTTTGACAATTTAAGTCCATCATCCACGTGAGGCACAAGTCCGTTCTCTCTTATCCAACATGCGCGTGAGAGTAGTGTTAAGTGAAACTCCAGACTTAAATCTATCTATCCAGGACCGGTCACATACTCATCTTTTTTATATAGCTCTGCACATTAATTTTTTTTGAATATTTCACCTATTAGTTCAATTTAACATAATTGATGTGTGATGTTCAAATCACTCTCGTAAGTTACAAATTACTGATGTGGTATACTATAACTTTTTATGCAGTAATTTTTCTTTACTTGATATGTAATTTGGTCCTAAAAGTTTTTGTATGCAACATTTACAAATGTCCACTAAAGAAAAAGCAAAGATGGCCTAATATCTGTTTGAGCTAGCTGCACAAAGCTCCTCAATCCAGAGGATAAATCAAATGATGACTATAAGATTTGCTTTCAGGTTTCCAACTCCATTTCCAAAAATTTCCAAAGGTGGGGTTGATTCATGTCCCTCTGTTTCTTGCTTTGGAAAACTTTACAATCAATCACACCCCCAAAAGCACAAGAATGTATATTTTAAGCAGCAATAGAGAAGCAATCAAAATTCCATTTCTATATCCATCTACATTGCATTCATGATTTAATCTAATTACATCACATTAATTTCTTTTGCTATATCTGTTGGACGGCTGAGAAAGAAAATAGCACAGGTGACAAAGTTTACAATGGGTCCAATTCATCTATCCAACTCATTATTATATGATTAGTAGATAATTTTTGGATTTTGGTCGGCACACCATTTGTGCTCATTGGTCATCCCATGGACCCTATCTTTTTACTTATTTAGAATAAGCCTAAGGGGGTAAAAAAACCCCACCCGTCCCAAAATTCGTCTGCTACCATCCGGTCAGGACACAGATTCAACCCGTCAAATATACTATTGAAGTACGGGTTCAATTTCAATGAACCGTGGGTAGCCCGACCTGCAAAAAAAAAAAAATGTAAATCCTCTCGTGTCTGCAAACATGTTCACCATACAGCCCTCCTATCGGCTAGTATAATTAGACCTAATTACAAGAAATAAAAAAACAATGGTATGATCTAGAAATTTATTTGTAGCCAAACACACATTTAAGGATGTGGCAGCCCATAGAAAAGGCTCTTAATTTGTGTATTATATGCTTACAACCAAACAAGGAAGATGGAGAAAAGGTTGAAGTTGAAAATGAAAGAGATGGGAAAGGATCTAGAGTAATGATGGTGTTATCTTAACAATTTGTTTGGTTTATCTCCTTTTTGAGACACAAACCATATTATTTATTTGAATCATGGAATTTAAAGTACACCTCATGGCTCATGCTTTTTTGCATTGTATATAGGAAGTATAATTGCTAATACTAATGTTTGTATCTCAAATACATATGTTTAAGACACTTGCAGACACTTATCGATAGTTAGTAACACATAATTGTTAATATAGTTGCAAATATTTGTAGGTGAGTTAAAAAACATAATTTCTCATTGTGATTTGTGGTATATTTTTCTATCATTTTTGGGGGAAATTTATATAGCAAAATTCATTTTATTTATTTATTTATGAAATATGGCAAAATTCAATTTTATGCTCCCTAAACAACACTTTAATGGGAGGGGCAAAATGGGTTGGGCTGAGCATGTGAATTGGGCTTAACATATTGGGCTGTTCACTAGTGGGCCTCAGTAGAAGAAAAATCTATTTATTTAAGATATTGGGCTGTTCAATGATCCAATAGTTCAGAAGATCCAGAACACCAGCAACTCCACTAGTTCCAGCCACACAAACCACTCCAAATCCAATAGCATCTACTCCATCTTTGTTCACTTTAAATTATTCTATTGATTAAGTTTAGCTAAAATGCTTGTTGATTATATATTGGCAGCATAGATCTTAGGTTCAATGGGACACAAACAAAAACAGAGGAAACAAAAACAGAGGATTCCAAGTTTCTGAATTCCAAATCACATACATTTTTCTACATTGAACATGTTACAATTTTTCACACAAACCAAACCAGACATGTTTGAAACAAGAAGCTTAAAATTTAAAGACACAACATAACAACTAGTAAGCAAGATAAACAGTGAACTCCAGCAATGTCTCCACTCCATCAGTGTTGTGTTGATTAGTAGCTGGAAAGGTCTTCACCATTGCATAACCCTTTGCATTCACATACTTTCCAGTTCCTCCCATCACAGCTAGGTGTGATTCTGAGGCCACTGTTCTGTGTACTCCAAAGAAGCACAAGCTGTCAACATAGCCACCACCCTGGAACATGGCTGTGAAAGCCATGGTCTGGCTGGTCCCATCTACAGAGCTTGAGATATAGAAGCCTTGTGCCTTACCAA
>JAYMTF010003939.1:0-14150 GCA_036897485.1 Pelargonium nanum | reverse complement strand
GTTCGTTCTCGGCGGTGGAGCGGATGAGTGGCTGAGCAAATGATGATTTTTGGGAATTAAGGTTTCTATAAATTGATTTGGCTAAATTGGATGTTGGGGGTAAAAGTTTCTTTTTGGCACATAACCGACGGTGTGATTAGCAGATAGAACTCTGGAATGCATAGGGTAGTAAATAGTTCGAAAAACTAATTCAGGGATGTCAACTGAAATGGAAGCTTACCATAAGGGGTCTATCTGTAATTACCCCTATTATCAAGCATCATAGCGGCGTGCAAGATGTTTTTGTGAAGGATAGACAAACTATGGACATTGTTCTTATTGCAAACGAACTTTTTTGTGGAATTAAAAGTTAAAGAACAACATTGGCAATCGTCAAACTTAATTTTCAACAGGTTTACAATAACGTTGATTGATAAAGTATCTTCTTAATGAGATTTAGTAAGAAACTTAGACTATGCGTTCTAAGATGCCTCGACATATCCATCTCGGTCCTTGTCAACAATTCTCTTTCCAATGAATTTCATATATCAGCCTATGAGTTAAGTAGGGATGTCCACTATCGCATTTCCTCTTCATTATAGACACGAAAACCTTACATCTTTTGCTCAACAAGATTCATTCACTAAACAAATTTAGAGGTATCGGGCTAGGGAGCATCACCATATCGCATTTCCGTTCACTGATATACTATTCTCTTTGTGATGATTCCCAAATATCATAAATACCCTACAATGTTTCGAATTGAAATCATTGGTCTCCACTATGAACCCTCGGTCACCCACTTGATGGAAAACCTTATGGGCCGTCAAGTAGGTAAGATACTGCTCTATTTGAGTTTCAAGCTTGGATCCAATTTCAGGCGTACAAGTACATGGAATGAGATCATAGAGAAATTTTAGAAAAAATACTCGTAGCAATGGAGATTCATCTCATTAGGTGATAGTGTGATGCTCATAAAGTTACGGTTGCTTCGTTTCCACTATACTACGTCTATGTTCAAGATGTCAAAAGCAGTCTTCAAAACGTATGAGGCAATAAAGCGGAAGTTTTTATGCAACGAGAATGGGCGGTATGTGCAAGGTAAACTCAGTTACAGTAACTCTCAAGAAATAAAATGGTGGTTTAAGTATGGGCAATTCAATCTTGGAAACTCAAGTTTACTCGCAAAATGGTGTTGGTGATTTGCCATAGAAGAAAATTTATAGTATAAATAAGGGTTAATTACAGATAACCCATATCAACTATCTACTTAAAACATATATATCCCCTCAACTTTCTTTCTTGACAGATAGCCACCTAAACTAACCAAAACACTATTTTCGCCGTTAAGTTGAACAGAATCGTTAACTTAATGCGTCATGTGAGTTGCACATGGGTGATATTTTTATTTAATTCCAGAAGTGCCCTTAATTAGTTTAAAATGATGTTTTGTTATGTTGTATTAGTTGGAACCCTAAAATCCCAAATTGGAACCCTACAATCCCAAATTAAAAGAACGTTATTGAAGCTTCGTTGTTGGGTGCTGTCGTGGTCGGAGGTGGTAGCAGAGGTGGTTGGAGGTGGTAGCAGAGGTGGTCTGAGGTGTGAAGGAGGTCGGAGAAGAGGTGGTCGAAGATCGGTTTTGATGTGGACGGCGGTCGGAGCTTAGTAGAATGGAAGGCAGAAGAATTGAAGGTCACAGAGAGAGATACAAAGCTTGTTGGTAGTGAAACAGATGGCTCAAGAACCTGTGCAGAAGAAATGGAGGAACAATTTTGGAAGAAAATCGGAGCTTGTTGGTAGAGAGATACAGAGCTTCTTGGTTGAGTATGTGCAGAAGAAATGGAGGAACAACTTTGGAAGAAATTCAGAGCGTAAGTGATTAAGTGTTAAAAGTTGTTGGTAGAGAGATACATGCTTAAGTTTGCAATGAATGATGGTGGGTAGATGTGTATTCAGTAAGTGTTCTTGTTGTATAATGATTGCCGGTGGGTTGAAATTAGGTGAAAAATGTATGATTTTTAATTGAATGTAGTTGAATGTTGTTGGAATGTGATGAGAGTTTGTTGGAATTCACTTGAAATGAGGAATAAAGTTTGGTTTTTGTTTGAATTTGGGCAGAATGTTTGATTTTGGTTTCATTTGGCCAACATTTTGCATTGAATTGAGTGTTAATTTGGACAACATTTGGCTGAATTTGGACATAATTTCTCTGCATTTGGACATCATTTTGTATTTCAACCAACTTATTTCTTTCACCTGTAATCATAGCTTAATATAATGGACACAAAATTGAAAAATTAAACCATTCATTCATATTTAACATCCTAAAATTACAAGAAAGACCTCATCTTGAAAAGACCCAATGATGGACTACACATAGAGCTCAAAAGATTCCATGTCCAACAATCACCCAACATAACCAGTAACTTGGACATATTTAATATTCCAAAACACATTAAACAAACATAACATCCAAAAAAAAACCAACTACACTCAAAAGGAATTCATGGCTGGACAGAAATTAGGGTTGGCTGCAAACTTTTCCTTTCCCTTTTGCAGTTCTCCCTCTACCCTTCCTTGGTGGTTGCTGTGTGGAAGCTTGGCCTTTAGAGACTCCCACAGCTAAATCTTGGGATAGAGAAGTCCTTGAGAAGGAGGCTTCACTTGCGAATCTGGATGAGCCTATGAGAGATGTGAACTGTTTCTGCAGAATTTCCAGTTGGTAAGTGAACTAAGATATGAAGCTACTAATTATTGATGTATAATTTGTGAAATATCCTTACCTTATGGTTGGATCCGAGCTCCCTAAGAGCATGTCCTGCCAATCCAGCTGCTGAAATTGGTGAAGACTGTCCCATTTCATGTGCATAGTTCAAAGTAGTTACATTTCTAGTATATATTGTGATTAATGTAATATGAATGAAGTTTTGATGGTTGGACAGTTCATACCTGATGCTGATAAGATCCATCCTTCTTCATATTTTTCTTGATAAAAGTAAGTTTTTGCCTTTTTTCTCTAAATCGAGGAGGAACCCAGTTGTTTGTAGTGGTTGCAGGGGCTTGAATGTTCTCTGCAGCCCTATCAGCTTTTCTTTTTAGTGCAGCTTGCCTTTTCACTTCAATTTATTCAGGTGACCACTCATTTGGCCTATTACTACTTCCATTCTTGTTCCCTTTCCTCTGCCTCTCCAATTTCTTCTTTGTTGCCTCTCTACTCCTCTCTAAATCTACCCTAACTGCTACCTATAATTTCCCTTTACTCTTACTACTTTCAACAACATTCTTCTTCTCAGAATTTTTCTTTCTTTCTCAGCAGTCTTACCATAGTCTTCAGGGTTGCAACTCCTTACATTATGTCCCTGTTTCCCACACTTGGAGCATGTCATCTCAGTTCCTTTTTTTGATGATTTGTTTGGATTCTCAACCTCAGCTATGTGCCTCTTTCTTCTCACTCTAGGCCTTCCAGGTGGTTTATGAACAACAGGGGGCTGTATTGGTTCTCGGCTAGTAGAAGGCCAATCATTCATACCTGGAACATGGTATATTTGACCCTCGTAAATCCTCAAGACGGTGGTTGTGTGATAGTAAGGACTCACATAGTGCTCCACCTTCTGCTTGCTCTTGATAATAGAAGCCATGACATGCTTGCATGGTATCCCGGTAAGTTGAAATTCAATACAAGTGCAAGTCCTAGCCTACAAGTTATCACAATACTTATCACTTCCATCCTCCACTTCAAAATGGCCTCCACCACTTGCCATGGCAAAACAGTTCCTAGCATCTTTCTTTGTGCCCTCCACAACCATAATGATATTAGGACAAAGTAGAGCTTTGTGTCCTTCCATCGTTTTTTTCTTTGCATAGAATCTTCCTATCACCTTCCTACGAATGAACTCACATAAGGAGATAATTGGCATATCCCTACCTTTTGATATCCATGCATTGAAACACTCTGACAGAGAATTAGTTTGAACGTCACTACATGCCCGGTTGGTGAAGAAAGCCTTACACCACTCCTTTGTTGGTCTCTCACTTAGCCAAGTATGAGCATCAACATTCAAGGCCTTCATGACTTCCATCTCCTTCTCAAATTTGGCTTCAGTTGGTGCCTTAGCACATCTTCATAGTTGGTTCTTCAATGTCTCACCTTTAAAATCCTTGTACCAATTTTCGTACATGTGACGCATGCAGTATCGGTGTTCAACTTCTGGAATCCAATCCCTAAATAGTTCAACAAGACCCTGCAAATAGTACAAACAAATCCAATGTTATCCAAACAGAACAGCAACCTAACTTCCATTATGTTTTGCACCCTATGTTGATAATCTAAGCATAATTGAAACAAAATAATTACCTTTTGTTTGTCCGATATGAAGACCCAACCCCTTTCCGCATTATCTCCAAAATCATCGAACAAAGCTTCAAGAAACCATTTCCATGAAGCTTTGTTATCGTTCGACAATTGCAAAAGCCAATGGGAACATCCCATAATTGGCATCACATGCAATTGCAGAGAGCAACTGACCACCATAGAAGCCCTTTAGGTGACAACCATCGATTCCAACAATAGGACAGCAACCAGTAATGAAGCCTTTCTTTTCAGGCCCAAACCTTATATACAGCCTTAGAAATAGAGGTGTTGTCCTCTCCTCCCCTATGTTCATGTGATGCTCGACCTCGAGTTTCCATTTACTCTATGGGTTAGTCTTGGAGATGACATCTAGGTAGTCATATAGCTTAGCATATTCTATGCTCGTACCACCAGCAATCTTTGATCTTGCCCTTCTGAGTGCCCAGTAAATCCTGGATGTGCTCACATTTACTCGTAGTTCAACGTGGACATGCCTTTGGAATGTATTGACATCAAGATTTGGGTTATGTCTAATGAAATTCAAGTACTTGTCCATGAAATCAATTATTAGTGTTAACAGTTCCTAGTAATATAAACCATATTGAAACCATAATTGATTGACAACAAGTACATATACCTATCAGCCAACCAATCAGACGTAATGCGCTCAATGTGACTTGCTCTTTCACATGTATGCTTGTCCACGAATGTCTTTATTTCAAGGTCTGTAGAACCCCTAACCGCACTACACCAAATGTAAAAACCACAATCATCTTCCTTACATACCACTCCAATATGTTTCGGCTCATTTTTCGTGAAATAATAATCGAAGCCCTTATCTGCAACATAATACTTCAATACTCCTCAAAATATATTAGCATCTTTAAACCTTGAATTAAGGCCGACATGAACTTCCCTCAAATCTGTAATATTGTCATACACTTTACCTACCTTAGTTTTAGTCTCTCCATCGCTTTCTTCACTTGAATGATGCGCAAACAATGACCAATCATTTCTATCTCCCATATCACTTCCACCATCGTCGCTGTCCTCATTGTCTCCATCACCAACATCTTCCTCCTCATCTCCCTCGTTATCTTCCTCAACTGTATGCCCACCATGCCCTACATTTTCGTGAACTATGTCCTCATCAACTTCCTGCTCACCTTGCCCTACATCTTCCTCATCATCTGATGGCATGTAATATGCCCATTCATGAATTTTCATATCAGCACCATCCTCATTGTCCACAACCACTTTCCCATCAGATTTCACTTCCTCCTCATCTTCCTCAACATCAGCTTCTTATTCTCCTTCCTCAACATCACATTTTTCTTCCCCTTCCTCAATATCAGCATATTCTTCCCTTAGTTCTTCACCAAGAAACTGACAGTCCTCATCATATGCCTCCTCTTCGTATTCCTCCTCTTCTTCAACTTCCTCAATTTCTTCCTCTTCTTTGTCCTCTTTCTCTTGCTCTTGTTCTTCAATGCCCTCCTCAACTTCAAAATCTACTTCATCCTTCTCATCGCTTGAGTTGTCAAGTGGGTAAACTACTTGTAGCTTTGATCCCTCCACACCCGAATCCAAATCATACCCTGCTTCCTTTAAGTCCTCCAATTGTTGAGGAGTTACAAATGTCAAATTAGGCTTTGGAACCCTAAATTGACGACTATGCTTATCCAATCCAGTTAAGTTTGCCCCTGCCTTCACGTCCAATAACTTACCACTCGGGGTCATCTTAGCCAAAGGCTCAACACCATTTAAAATGTACAAGGTAATTATGTCCTTTTTTCCATAAACAATAAACATCTCCCTAATATCCTTACCATCAAACAATTCCTTCATCGAACCAGAAAAGGGATATAGAGGCCTCCTCCAATACACTTTGCTTGTAGGCTCGTACCCTAAGTCAACCACCAAACCCATCAGCCTAATGTATCCAAACTTATCTCGATATACCTCACCTGACCATCTTTGTATCTAAACTCTGGATCTTCAACAAAAGTACCCCCATGATGAACTTCGAACATTTTTGGGTCTTCCCAATTTATTTCATCCTTAGGTTTAAAACCCTTAGCCCTGCACATCCACATTAAACCCAAAAATTCAGTTTCAAAGAACTGATTCTTCTTACTTCAAACCAGTTCAACAAGCCCTACAACCTAAATTTTTAAATCAATAGAAGCCCTAATTTCTACTTTCACGAAATATGAACTTCACGAAATCAGACAACATGCCCTAATGTACTCATTCAATCAAACACTGATTACAATCGAAAAACAAAAACAATTACAAGTTTTCTTTCCAAGGCATTTCGGCTTCCTCTGTATCTCTGAAACTTCGCCGGATTAGGGCACATAACGGATCGACTGAACTTCGCCTTATCAGTCCACGTCGCCGGAAAACCTCGCAACTAGTCGTCTTCGTCTCCACCAAATGCTCGTGTTCCTCTCAACTCTAACTGTTTGAAGAATATCAATGACCCTTTTCAATTTCAGTTTGGTTTTGTTCAAAACTATTAGAGGTATTATCATCATTCAAAACAAAACTAACGGAGTGATTAACAGAACAATGTTTTGGTTAGTTTAGGTGGCTATCTGTCAAGAAAGAAAGTTGAGGGGATATATTAGTTTTAAGTGGATTGTAATTAACCCTATAATTAATTAGAATAAAATAAATTTTCAAAATCTGGACTCGGCCCAGACCAGACCGAATTGGAAATAGGAGGACTCGCCGATTGGGTCCGGTCCTGTTCGGGGCACTGGGTTGGACCAGATTTGAAGATCCCCAGCTGAATTTGGTCTTAGAGGTAGCGTCTTCCATGCTCCACATAACATGAACTCAGTCAAAACTCAAAACTTGGTACCCAAAACCAAATAACAATTTTCTGTAACCTCTCTCTCTCTCTCTCTCTCTCTCTCTCTCAAATTCAAAGTTGAAACCTTGTAAATGGCTGATCCACCGCCCATCATAGACCACACCCCCTCGGAATTCGACTCTCTCCCATTCCCAAATCTCGACTCCCAATTCTACCCATCGGACACCTCCAACCTCATCGATCCCTTCTTTTCTGATCTCGGATTCGCCTTTGAAAATGGAGATTTCGACCTCACCTTCGACGATCTTGACAATCTCTACCTCCCGTCTGACACCCAAGACATCCTCATATCCACCGATTTCTCTCCGCTCTCCGGTGGCTGCGATTCCAATGTTTTCAACTCCGGGTTGCCGGTGTCAGGTGGTTCGGAGGTTTCTGCTTCCGATTGTTCGGACGTTTCCAGGTTAAATCATGTATTGTCGGAGTCTTCGCAGAATTCGGGTGATCGGAGCTTGAAAGCTGCTAGGGTTATCAATTCCCCGTCGCAGGATTCCGGGGATTGCAATCGGGTGTCGTCTCAGGGCTCAGGGAATTTGCGGCCTGATTCTGGTAATCGTGAGCGGGATGTGTCCTCGCAGATGAAGGTGGAGGAAATTGGGAAGGTCAGTGTTTCGAAGAGGAAGAGGAAGAAGGAGCAGTGCAATACAAACACTGAATCAATTAGCAGCAAGTACAGGAAATCATTGGCAGAAACTGAGAACGTGACCGCCGAGACCGATCTTGATGGTGTGACTGAAGACGATGAGAAGCGGAAGGCCCGGCTGGTGCGCAACCGCGAAAGCGCCCAACTTTCTAGACAGAGGAAGAAGCATTATGTGGAGGAGCTTGAGGACAAGGTTAGAGCTATGCAATCCACTATTGCAGATTTAAATAGTAAAGTGTCATTCATTATGGCTGAAAATTTAAATTTGAGGCATCAATTGGGCAGTAGTGGGATGGGTCCTCCTCCTCCTGGAATGTTCCCAAATCCCTCAATGGTTCCAATGCCTTATCCATGGATGCCTTATGCACCTTATGTTGTGAAACCGCATGGTTCACATGTGCCTTTGGTTCCAATTCCTAGATTAAAAACCAAACAGCCCGTGCCAGCTTCGAAGCCAAAGAAGTCCGAGAATAAGAAGTCTGAGAGTAAGACTAAGAAGGTTGCAAGTGTTAGTTTCCTGGGTCTGCTGTTCTTTATCTTGCTTTTCGGTGGACTGGCTCCTATTCTGCACGTTAAGTATGGAGGAATGAAGGACCGGAATCCTGGTGGATCAACGGATGTAGGGAATTGTTTTTATGATTTCTACCAAGGAAAGCTTTTGACTGTGAAAGGGCATTCAAATGGGTCTGATCATAGTAGAGCTAGAGGATTTTCTAATGTGAACTTTGATATGGGTAGTAGAATAAATTGTGAGAGAGCTCCTATTGGATTGTCGAGGTCAGATGTCCAGCTGAAGGATCAAGCATTACATCCTCAACCTGGTTCGGATAAATTTCTTACTTCGAGCAATGCTAGTGAGCCACTTGTTGCTTCTTTGTATGTGCCGAGGAATGATAAACTTGTCAAGATTGATGGAAACTTGATTATTCACTCTGTTCTAGCTAGTGAAAAAGCAATGGCATCTCGTTTGGTTCCTGAAATGAAAACTAAGGAGACTGGTTTGGCTAGAGATTTAGGTCCAGCATTGGCTATTCCAGAAGTTGGAAGGGTTGGAGGAAGGCATCCACACTTGGTCAGAAATCCTACGGAAAGGCAAAAGGCTCTTAACTCTAGTTCTGCTGATACTCTGAAGGACCACTACAGTTCATCCACAGGCGATGGTATACAGCCACAGTGGTTCCGTGAAGGCCTTGTGGGTAATGATTACTATTTTGATATTTATAATTGTCTTTCTGTATATGGTAATGGCTACTGAGCTTAGCAGGTGCATTTTAGGCATTAATAGACCTACGTAAAATAAACATATACTCCCTCAATCCCAAAATAACTGTCCATTTGCCCATTTTTGTAGAAATTTAAGGATAAGTTAGAGTTGGATATTTCCCTTATACCCCATTGTTCTCTTTTTGTAACAAACTTAAGAGGTTCTAAATAACTTATCGTAGGGGTATTGTTGGTTATTCATGCATAACTAATGTACTAAAAAGAAAGTGGACACTCATTTTGGGACACATTTTTTAGAGAATGTAGACAATCATTTTGGGATGGAGGGAGTAATAACTACTAATTGGTCTGCGGTCTGCCATATTTTCTTTGTTTACCAGAGGAAAAAAGGTTCAAGGACATTAGTCACTGACATTTTCTTAGAGAATTTTGCACATGGACTATTTGGGAGCTTGTCAATAATGGTTTTATGATGTAATCACAGAAATATTTTGAGAGCCTACAAATGCTAACATAGTAACATCCATGTTTGGGATTCATAGTTTTTGAATGAAATTGTATCATGCCATTCCATATTGCATTATATGCTGTTGTATTGTTTTGCAAAGAGACTTACTGACTTACTACAGAATAAGTAAAAAGCACAATTATAGAATGCTAAAAATATCAAGATTAACTATAACAACGGAAACTAGTTCACCTGCACCCTTCTCCTCTTTCCTTTAACCCAAAAAATCTAAAAGGCAGGGTGCTAAAATCTAATTAAATAGACCAGATTTAACCCTTAGTTTACTACATGGAGTCCCGCATAACCATATATACTTACCTTTCAAGTTAAGGCAAACCCTTTTGAGCCAACCTTTTATACTATTTATATTAGCCTGCTCATTTCTGTACCATAAGTAGATTCCCAACCTGTTTTTATGTCAGAGATTGCCAACTTTTAATTAACTTTCTATATTTAAGCTACCCTTTTACTTGAGGCAATTCAATGTATTTTACTTTTCTCAACTACACTTAAGATGTTTATCCCCGCCCCTGGCTTAAACTAAATTTCTTAAGGAAGCTTTTGAATCATAAAGTATTTTTATATAGTGGACCCTGATTTGATAAATATATTAGATTTCATTTCTCAACAAGGGTGTCTCGTACAGGGTTTAACAACTTATAAAATTATACCTAGACAAAGATAAAAGGTTTTATGTAAGAAGTTCCGACTTGAGGGACTTGAGTAGGGAAATCAGGGATAACTGAGTTCAAAATGCAATATATGAGTACTTATATGCTCTTATTCGACACTAAAAAGCTGCGAACCCTCCCCCCTCTAAAATGGAAGTTCTTATTACCCGGATCCTGTTACATATTATGCTAAATGCTAACTAATACATATTAGGGTATCTGAGAGTAGACGCGGCGAGGTATTATGCAACCGTAATTAAATATACACGCAAAGGAAATTACTACTCCAATACTCCAAGCGAACTATCTCGGACATATCTATTGCATCTGACTTTTCTTAGCTCCACCTTCACTCCTAATGACCTCCAGATTATTATAAGTTGAGATACACCCTAAAATTATCGGGGGTTTAAACCTAGAACTTTATGCTCAAGCCCTTCAAATTTCTTGTTGTGTAAAAAGGAATACACTTTAATAACTATCCCACAGATTAATAGCACTTAGAAGGGCCTTACAACTATGAGTAATAAATCAACAAACATTTGTAAGTTACCTCGATTCTGGACCTTTGTTTTCCTTTTTTCTTTGCACTTCCTACCTCTTAGACCTCGTAACTAATATTGACACTGATACATAGAATTCTTTATTTTTATTCCCTTACTTTAGCTTTAGCAAACTCAGTTTATATCCTCAGAATTTTGTTGAAAATTGCCTGCACTCCTATTTGTTTGGATCTGCACACACTATTCCATAGTTATTAGCTGATAGAAGTTTTGTTATCTGCAACATCTCGAAACTCTAAATTTCTATGGCATTCTTTGGAGACTCCTCATAAGAAATAAAATTGCTTAGAAATACATTCCTTGGCAGGTAGAGGTAACTTATAAAAACTACTGAAGGTCTCCCTTTATATGTATAATTGTATAAGTTTTACATGGTTTATATTTATTACTTTTTGCTCATTCTGATCCTCTAGGTGCAAATCATCCCTGGCAGAATCTGAAGCTTGTCCTTATAACCTATATTAAGAATCAATTCAGACACGTAATTTGTCATTAAAAAAATAGGACTCATAAATGTTTTTAATTAAAAATATGTATTTGGGATGTACTAAATGATATGAACTTGTAGTTTCTACTTATATTAAAGTTAAATTTCTTATCAAGTATGTTGAATTTTAAATGCAAGTTGTGAGTTTTCTTTGTTATTATATGAAGACAATAATAGTTGCAACCTACACCAATTTCAACATGCCGCTTTAACTGTCACTGCAAACCATTGTCAAGTTTCAAATTAAGCAAACTAGCCAAGTCTTTACAATCCTATTTATTATTTACTTTTTAAAATTGTAGACCTGACATGTGAATCCGATACGATTCATGACTAAAATGGCAAACAGGTGCTTCATGAATCATATTTCTACATGCATTGATGGTATTTCGTATTTCATTGCTTCTCTTTGAACAAGAGCTATGTAGTGGGGATTCAGCATTTCATCTAATCTTCATTGTTTCAATGTTGGAAAAATAGGATTGTAAGTTACTAAGTTTAGTGACATAATTTTACAGATTGTTTAATTTCTTACTTGGCATGTAGGAACGTTGGTTCATTCATTGCATACCCATGTTGTTTGATGATAAGGGTTAGTTTTCAAGCATATATTTTGTCTTCAAATGCTTTTGCAATCTGTGTGCTATCTACAGTATTTGTAAGTAGAGATATTTAAATAATTGTGCCTTCACAAATGTGTTTTCATCGTGGAAGACTGAAAGTTGCAGTTCTTTCTTTGCCCTTTATTTGTGTACAGATTCAATACTTTAATAATTGTCTTTTCTTTTTCTTTTTCTTTTTCTTTTTTCTGCAGGGCCATTGTTAAGTTCTGGCATGTGCAATGAAGTTTTCCATTTTGATGTTCTGCCAACATCAGGTTCAGGGGTCATCGTTCCTGCTTCCTCAGTCACCAACATTTCAGCACAAAATCATGAGAATGTAACCTACCACATGGGGAGAAATAGAAGGATCCTCCGTGGGCTTCCGGTTGCAGTTGAAAGATCTAATCGGAATGCCAGTGAAGAAAGTATGGGAAGAAATTCACAGCAGAATGGTTTTCAGAGCAATAACTCAGTTTCTTCCATGGTTGTTTCTGTGCTTATTGACCCCAGAGAGGTTGGGGACAGTGATAGTGATGGCATGATTGCTCCGAAGTCCCTGTCGCGAATATTTGTTGTTGTGCTTCTGGACAGTGTGAAATACGTGACTTATTCGTGCATGCTTCCAAGGTCTGGGCCGCATCTTGTGATTACTTGAGAATGGAAAAGGGTTTAATCATCTAACTTCCAGTTTTGTGTATAACAGAAAACCAGAAAAGAATCAACTGTCCTAACTTGTCTATTTAAGATGAGAGATGTAGCTAGAAGTGTAGTGAATGAATATATATTGTATTGAATCCATTTGACTTTTATGGGGTTTAAACCAAGTTGTAAATGAAAACAAAACTTTATATTTGGCAGAGTTAAAAGATGAAGAAGTAGCGAGCAACCAGTTTACTAGTCTGGGCATAAATCGGAGACTGAACTGAAGGCCCAAAAATTAGGGGAAATGGGCTCCAGAATGCTGGAAGTTGCATCACAGGACGCAATTAGAGTTGGCAAAAGCTCGGTTCGGATCTGGTTGGATTGTAGGCATAAAACACATTGTTTTTTGTGAGTATAACCGTCATGAAAAAATTTACACTATACCCAACCTGATTTTTTTGGGTTGATAAAAATCCGTTAAACAAAACGGGTTGAGTTGCGGGCACCTGGCGGGTCGGATCTATTTTGTCAGCTGTAGATGCAATGATTCATATTTACTTTAAAAATTCAATTAAAACGCTGCTTTAATGAAAATAGAGGTATTTGCTTTAGCCATGAGAATTGATATTGTTAGTTTAAGACATAAAAGTGAATAAAAAATGGAGATGCGCAAGAGCAGAGTGAAGAGAATAATATATAGTAGTTAGTAAAAGATGAATATTTAAGAGGGAATGTTTGGTGGTGGCCAAATTGAATTATTTTTTAAGGCTGAAGCAATAAACAAAGCACAACAGAAGAGAACAGAAGAGAACAGAATAAGCATCCTCGTTGTGGCCGCTCAGCTCATATTCACAGATCACACCTAATATTTTATCAAACTTAAAACACATCGATTCAACCATTTTATTTTAGGACTGCCAATTGCCCACCAACCATCAAACAGGCCAGACTGCAAATATTATTAATAAAATATTCCATATTCAAATATCACCCTATATTATAAAATATTTGTATTATTTCATGATTTAGATTTCACTAACCAATAATAATGTTAATAATACAATTTTTGAATGTAGAGGGTACAAAATTTAATGGAATGTTTTTCTGCCTACACAATCAATATATCATCTTTAGTCTTTTCAATGAGATTGGGGAACATGTGATCACCTCAAAATGACAATAATATAATGATATCTTGTCGGGACTTAAATTCTTTCAAATATTCTTGGGTTGATACGTATGACTTACGTTTTTAACTAGAAACGGTTGAGAGAAATAAATGACTCGGGAAGCGATCACTTCTCTTTCAAGAGATTAGTATTTATACTTACAAATATATTGACTTGTCATGTGTCATCATGTTGTTGATTATTATTGACGTGGGGTCCTCTTAAAGACCCACTTGGGTGTTTAGGTTCTAGTTCCCTAGGCGTGCTATTCGCGGGCACCGAGTGAGTTCTAAAGTCTCAACGTGTTCTTTGAGCATTGCGAGTTAGGCCTTGTTTGGTAACACTTCTCCACCTGCAGAAGTAGCTGTCACCTCCACTCATCTTGGGCCACATCAGAAAATGGCAGCACCAAAAGCCCAATTTTTGT
>JAYMTF010003938.1:0-14152 GCA_036897485.1 Pelargonium nanum | reverse complement strand
TTCTGCTTTGTAAGCCTTCTTGACATTTTATGGCTTAATGAGAAGTACTAACATTTACCCTTCAAAAAAATAAAAACATTGTATTATTAACTTTTCAGAAATCAACATTTATGGAATCTACATTCTTGTAATATGCACATTCCATGGTATTTGTGATTTCTCAATCCAAACGATACCTAAGTTGTGAAAATTTATTATAATACAAGTAATTTCTAGGTTGAGCTGCTCATAAATTCACGTAAAAACTATTTCAAATAATGAATATTATTATTACTCAGAAAAACTTTTATATCTCTTATATTATAATTCATTTTCTCAATTTTGTATTCTTTCTCATAAATTTATAACGTCAAATACAACTACAGTTTGGATCTGAAATCACTGACACGTGAAATAAACTTTACATTTTTACAGGTTCGGATTGCACAAAATAGACCCATTCGATTTTTGAATTGAACAAACCCACACATTCGAACATGTACGTAGAACCCAAAATCTGACATAAAACCTGCAACCCATATTCCTTTGAGTGGTGTTCAGATCACGCCTTTGCAACCCAAACCTAACTCGAAATATGAACTGCAAATTGCTTATAAAAAATATGAAATGCAAACTATAGGGTGAACTGTCTAGTGTTCATTAAAGCTGACAATTTGAAATTGAATTCGCGGCCACTCGACCCAAAATTTTGTGAGTTGGTCTCATAAAAGGACCCAACCAGTCTCATGGTCTGATCAGACTCATCGTGAGTAAAATGATTGCATCAATCTGTACATTTTGCATGTAAAATTCAAACATAACCTAAAACTAAAACTAAACAAATTTGCACCACTTTCATGTCGAGTTGAGATAAAACATATAACATTTTCAACAAATTAGACTCGAAACCCAAATTGTTGTCTCTAGTTTATATGACATGCATGTGACATCCCTTAATGGTATATTATCATTTAAATACCTTAAGGTTAAATACTTGAGGACCTTCGATCTATTGAAAAGTCAAAAGTCAGGCCCTTCTACTAGAAATAAGCCACAGAAGTCCTCGATCTAAAAGAAAATTGGTCACCTAGGTTTCATCGTTAGTCTGACTTAACAGTTCCGTTAGTTTGGGTGACATGGCGCCTACGTGACATTTTAATTTACATTAATTAATTAACTATTTTCACGCGTGGCTGGTTCGAAATTAAATATTTTCGCTTAATGACTGGTTCAAAATTAATTAAATGATGTGAATTTACAATTTATCCTTCATTATTTTTACTTTTTTTTTTCATAAACATCTTCCTCTTCCTTTGCCACGCGTGAAAATAGTTAATTAATTAATATAAATTAAAATAGTACGTAGGCGCCACATCACCCAAACTAATGGAACCGTTAGGTCAGACTAGCGGTGAGATCAGCGTGACCAATTTTACTTTAGATAAAAAAAATTGTTTCTTAATTTTAGTAGATGGACTTGACGGTTGACTTTTCAATAGATCGGGGTCCCCAAATTATTCAAACCTATCATTTGATACAAAAAGAGAAGTAGATGATGGTAATAATCCAAAGATTTACCAAGACATGTTGGGCCAAGTGGTAAATACCACTTTGGATTTTCTCTGAGGTCTCAAGTTCGAGCCTTCTTGTCGACGGTATGGGGCGAGATTTGTTGGGTGGGGTTTAGGATAACCCTTCCAAAGGAAAAAAGAAACATTGTTACTTCGAGTATGATGTCCCGTTGCTTATAAAAAAAAAATTATCCAAAGATTTATTGCAACAAAACCATATGCACATTATTGATGAGAGATCGCCAAAATCTTATCCGTTGAAGCACTCTCATATGATGCCCCACAATTCCCGCACGTGGACTCAACGATACACCACCCAAACCCAAATATAAAAAACAAAACGACGTCACATCGAGGTTCTTCTTCGTCCATCTGGATTCCCAAAAATAACCAACTCTCCTCTCTCTCTCCTCTCTCTGTATAGTATACGGCAAGGTGAAGAATCGCCGTTGCTTGTCGTCGCTTCCCAAATCCCAAAATTTCGGTCCTCATATCCTAATTCTCATGTGTCAGCGAGCTTCGAATCCGATTTGATTTGATCAGATTTGGTTTCATTTTTGTTCGGATAATCAGAGAGAAATCGAAATGATACAGCGTTTCGTTGACAACGTCCTTGCGGTCGCGAAAGAGTCAGTTCTATCTCCCTTTCTCGTGAATTTGAGCTATCCATTGTGTTTGATTGATTGATTGATTGTGTTGTGTTATGCGTGTTTCTTGGCTTTTGATGGGTGTTTTTCATATGATTGTTTCTGATGAAATTATTGCTTGCTTCTGTATTTGTAGATGTTAGGGTTTGGTGTGAGACGGAGAAATGAAAATAGAATGTGATTTTGTTAGCTGTACGGATCATACATGGATTTCAGAATTTGATTGGGGCAATGATTTATGTGAAATGTAAAATGTCGCTTTTGAGTTTGGCAGGTGGGAAGATGATGCTATCATATATTTATCTTTGTCGGTCTGATTTGTTTTTCGTCTCATTTTAGGTGTAGAGTTGTAATTCATTTGGGTATTATTATCTTTTAGGTGATCTGATGAGTATTGTTATTAAATCATCAGTTCGGTAAATGACATTATGAAAGAAGGCGACTCTTCATGCTGGGAAAATTATATATTATATCGATGAGTAAATGAGAGAGAGTTCATTTCATAGATAAGTAAGCATATCGATGTCAATGGTCTTTGAGGGTACCACCTAAAACCAAAGAACTTATCTAGAGACAATTGAGATAGAGAATTCATTTGATAGAAAAGCCTCTTGTCTTTGAAGCACATGGATGTCAAATCAAGATTCATATCATGAATTTTTAGCTATTTTATATTTTGTGAACTGTATCGAATCATGAATCGTATGGTTCATAATTTTTTTAAATGAGTTGTATACAATTAGGAAGATTTTTATAATAGTTCATTGGAGTGAAGGCTGCATTGCTAGTTTTTTATAATTGTATTTCATGTAACTTTTGATATTCTTAAGAGTTTAAAATTGTAAAGGACCATCTCAACTAAAAGCTTAAACTGATAGTTGAAGGCCCAAATATTAGTTTTATACTTTAACACGCCCCCTCACGTGCAAGCCCATTTTTGCTTTGCACATGGCCCATGCACAGGTCCGCTTTGCACATGGCCCATGCACAGGTCCACTTATTGCCTTGTGTTGGAATTTAATACGGGTGGTGGCAAGATTCGAACCGGGACTGTCACCAATGCTCTGATAACATATAAAGGATCATCTCAACTAAAAGTTTAAACTGATAGTTGAAGGCTCAAATATTAGTTTTATACTTTAACAAAAATAAAATATAAAATATCTAGACTTCCCAGACACTCTTAAAATAAGAAGGTTATAACGGGTTGATTTTGTTAGTCATCATGTGTAATTTCTTATTACATGTGGGTCACTAAATCTATAGAGTAAAAAAAATACTTATCATCTTTGAATTGATTGAGTCCTAAAGAATTGTGTTCAGTTCACAATTTCGTTCAAATAATGATTCACCCTCAGATTCAAATTGTAAGGTTAGAATGAATCGAACTAAGGTTCCAACCTTATGGTTCACACATTCCAACAACCATGTTGAAGCTCCATTAGAATGATATGGCTCACTTTTTGTTTATATAAGAATTTAGAGATTAACAAGATAAAGAAATATTGTAATAGAAAAGCCTTTTACCGTTGGGGCTTCATTAGAATGCTGTAGCTGACTTCCTATATCTACTATTTGATGATTGCATATGTAGGTTATTCACATTGGTAGAACTTAAATTTAAATTCTATGGAAACGTATTGCTTCTAGAATTTGTTAGTTCTTCTGGCTTTGTAGGATATGGTGGAAGGATAGATTGCAGTCTGTACCTGCTGGACTTTTGCAATTGCCAACATAACCATTCCTATAATTTATAGTTGTTGTTTCATGTGTGTAAAGTTTGTCAAATCCAAAATGCATGAATATGGTAGTTTGCCTCAAAAGAAAGGCGAGGCACAAAGTTGCACTATCTCCAATCTATGTGCAATTAGTGCTCCAATATTTCCCCCTCTTATGCAAGCCTTACCTCACCTCATAGTGTGCTTGACATATGGACAATTTGACTCTTTTCTATTGTCCCACTTTAGGTGATACTGGTGGTTTATTATAGTGGTCCTTGATAGGGTGACCTGCACAAACCAACAATTTCAACTCTTGGATTTCATTATTTTTCTCTGTTGTGATTGTAATTGGAATTGCATCTACATGCACAATCAATAGAATATTCACGGAGAAGGAATGAAAATAAAAGGCGCTAAGTATATGCTGCATATCCTTCTAGACCAAATTCAAGCACTACCTTTCTAAATCTTTTAAACCATTCTTTGACATGCTTATGTTACAAGTTATATATATTTATTTTTATAATAGAGTTGTTCTTTTGTGAGCTTATTCATTAGTTAAAGGCTTTAACCACATGCATGGTTACCTGAGCATCTGCTTTTGTTTTGATTTTGGTCCAGGTCTGTGAAGACGATCACTTATGAGTCTTTGAACAATATTGCAAGGCTTATAAATGGAGTGTCAGCACTTCTGTTGACCATTTTGCCTGGAAAGAATACTATTCTTGAAGGTATTCATGGCTGGGAGCTTAGGCCAACTTTTCGTGGACCAAGATTTCCTCGTTGGATGGAAAAGTAAGGTTTGGTTGTTGTGATTTTCATTTATTTAAAATTTTCATGTATTCCAAACATGATTGGCGAGTTAAGAATTATTAGATTTTAGAGTTCTCTTCTGTGGAAGTTGCTCTCTTGTCATTACCTTAAGATTTTCTATTTTGGAGACATGGCATATCCTTCCCTTTTCTTCTCCTTAGGTATCCCCATAGTTTTCCATGGGAGAATGAGTAGATAGCCCAGGTGGGTAAGAATGAATTGTAACAGTAGAGTAAGGTATACTACTAAGTTGGGGTTGGGTACATGAATAATCTAGTTAGTGGTATTAATGGCGCTAGGGGCATGAAGGTGGCACTGTGCAAATCTCTCCTGGAATCATGGTGCATGGGATGCACCTTTTGAAAATAAGGCGCAAAAATGTATTAAAAATGTTGGAACATATAATATTCTAGGCCTATTTAAAAGATAACGAAGTCATCCTTTTGATGACTCATCGACATCATAAACAAAGAAACTGATATAAATTGCTAAGTCGCAGTGAGATAAATTACTAAATTAGGTACGATAAAAAAAATACTAAATTAGGTATGCATATAAATATGCATTCGGCTGAATTCGACATCATATATATATGAAAAAACCATTATCATAAGTTTAAAACATGATACATATCACATTGGAAGAATTTTATTATGACATGCTAGGCATACTGTATTTGACAAGTTTTGCATATGATAACATATGCAAGGAATTGGAAAGGAAAAAAAGAAGTTAGGCTGGTATAAGACAGAATTCTGAAGTTGTATACAATATATATAACACATCATGATATTATATATGATACTGCATATATTTCTTTGATAAAGATCAGTGAAATTTTGGCAATGTAATGTCTAGAAAAATCACAAAATGAAAAGAAGGGAAAAAAAGGAGAAGAAGAAACGGGTAGAAACTGAGAGAGAATTAGATGAATTGAAATATAACATAACTTGTGGGTTGGTGGTTGGTGGTTGCTGCTTTTGTGGCTTGAATGTGTTCCAATGCTAGAAAACTAGGTATCGAGGAAGTCTAGATTAGCAAATGTTTTCTGCATGTAATTTTGTCGATGTATATTCCTAATTTCACTTTTATGTTCCCTTTGTTTTATAACCTTAAAAGGCCTTACAAAATACTTTGGCTTTTATCTAGAATAGAAAGGCCTAAGATATAACCTAATTTCAAAATGGTGGACCTTTCTTGCACCATGCTTCTTCTTATATATGCGTTGCCTCTTCATAAATGGCATGGGAAAAGCGCACCTTTTGCAAATTGTCATGCCTTGGGTGGCCCAAGGCAATAGCCATGCACTGTACCACACCTTATGCAATGGCACTCACCATCAGTAACTATGCCTCTAGTTAAACTATTTGAAATCCTTTACTGGTATTCCCCTCCCCTTTTTCACTCAATCCTATCTTACACCATATTCTTTACCATGCCGTTTCTTTTTAATTATGTCCATGTTATCTTAGCTATCTTGCTTGTCTTTTTAAATAGTTTTTCCTCATTTTATATTGAGTGGAGCAACTCCACCTTTGCTTCAACACCTTCATTCTTAACCCTATTTTTTTAAAATAGTTACGTTTTACCAAATAAAAACACCCTATACACATTCTACACTTGCTTCTCGTATCTCTCTATCTTGTGTAAACCTGAGTATATTCAATGCTTGAAGCCTGAATTGTTAAAGAGACAGCTTGTCAAGCCTCAAATTCAATTATAATCATCACAACTTCCCCTTTATTCTTTCCTCTATATGCTTTTAAGAAAATCATTCTCATTTATACTCGACTATTTTTCAATCCAAATGTGAACAGTGTCCGTCATGAGAGCTTAATGGAATTGTAATTGAACGCTTATTTCAACCATTTGCTTTCCTTTTTGGTTTCTTATGACATGTTATAGTCACTATTTGATTTTTAGTCATTTTTATGCATTTTTGGTCTCTCCTTACAACATGGTTAGAGGCTTAGAGCAACTATTGTGCTGGGACGAAATTGGCTACATTCTTAATGGATATATCACTAAGCTCATTTGTGTATGCTAAGTCTTTTCTCGAATGAAATGACAATCAATTTTTATATGCTTGGCTCTTCCATGGAAAATAGAATTAGATGCTATGTGCAATACTGCTTGGTTATCATATATCAACTTCATTTGTGTGACCTCGCTAAACATCAACTCTTGAAGTAACTGTTTTAACCATATAACCTTAGAAGTTGCCAAAGCCAAAGCGCAATAGTCTGCTTTAGCTCTAAATCTAGCAACAACATTCTGCTTTTTACTTTTCAAGAGATCAGATTCCGACCAATTGTTGCATAGTAGCCTAAAGTTAAGTGTTTATTTGAAGGGGTATGCATGATAAAAATTTCTTCATAATCAAGCCCAAAAGTCCGAGTATACCCGCTGGCTAATAAACGAGCTTTAAGGCGATCGGTTTTGCCTTAAAGGCCCACTTTCATTGTATACACACATCAACAACCAATAAGAAATTTTCTTGGAGGAAAGGGAACCAATTTTCAAGTACCTTGAGAATTCAATGTAGACATCTTATCAACCATTGCTTGTTGCCATCCTAAAAGTTTAAGGTATTTGATGAAGGGCCCCATTAGTATATTTAGTGGTCTCATGGCCTTGCACATGGACCAAGACATAACTGGGAGGCAATAGAGATGGGTCACTAGTCTCATACCAAATCAACTCTTATACCAGGTTGAAAACAATGGAGTGTGAAGAATAGCTCACTTGTTTCATTTACCAGTGATATACAAAATAAACTAGCTCTATACAGGTTCTAACTTGGTAATAAAAGCTGTCAACTCTAATTTAGCATGTGATTCTAACATTCTCCTTATTTCTCTACAAATCTTTTTTTTTTTTTTTTGAAATATCTCTACAAATCTAATTGTATCTAAATCTGTATTTTTGGTATAATCTAATTCTAATTAGATGGTTATACTCTAATTAGAACTACTTCAACTCCTAGGAAAACCCCAATAACTACCAGGGACACTAATTTTCTGATAAGAAAGTCTTCTGAAGTGTCATGTGGCTTCTAGCCTTTGCTTTTGGTCTCGAGAGAGGCAACCTCTTGTCTTGTAAGCATTGTGCTGTATCAGTATAATCTTTCCATATGGTCGTGCTATGGCTGGCTGTTTTGTGCCTCACATTGTAAATTACGAACTTTTACAATGGATACATTTTTCTTTCTTTCACTTTTCAGTGACTGCTAACTGAACAAGATATTTTGCTTGGTATGAGTTTATTTAAGGATCTTGTATATGTGAGCAAGCATTTGAGGTTTTTGAGTATACAATTCATACTTTCCTAGCCTTTCACTTCATTGTTATTACTTATACTATAATTATAATGGGAAATAACTTTTACTATGCAACTCCATCTTTACTTTATGCGTTGTTTATTTAGCACTTTAGCACTTCAATTATAGTTTCATTTTTTTTTCCTTTGATTAGTGGGGTGTCCTCTTTCAATCACTTCATTCATGAACTCTCTGTGGATTCGGATTCGGATTCATCCTCGAGTATAGATTACTCATCTGGAGAGGATAGTGATGGAATTTGTCCTGCGTCACCGATGTCCCAAAGTTCACGACTTTCCCGGTCAAGTACTTTCTCGAAGTATGATAGGCGGCGGATAGGCTGGATCAGATGCATATTGTCATGGATTCTGTTTCCTGTCATGTTTCTGCTGGGCTTACCTTTTCGGTTATTCTGTTTATTTTCAAATAGAGAATCAAAAATCTCTGGAAATGACCAGCCTTCACCATTAAGTTCTATTAAGAAAGTGCAAGCTCTAAGGGATCATGTTGTTCACCGTGCCACTGACAGGAGACGTGGAGTCATTGAGGTTTTTTTTTCTTCTAGCCCTGCATATATCACATTAAGATTGTTGATTTTTTTTCTCTCATTTTTTAATTTCACACTTCTGGATATATTTGTTTAAATTTCTCTTTGCTCATTTTATGTAATTCACATCAGGATCTTCATCTGGCAATCGAGATATTCATAGAAGCTGTATTCGATAATGTTCATAAGGCGGCACATTGTCTTCTTTCACCCTCAGAAGCTTTCAGAATAGTCTCTGGATGGTTTTCTTCTAGCAGGACTATGAAAGAGACCCATGGAGATATTTCTGGGGATGTTGTGGATGCATCTGTTGCAACAGCTACACTTTCAGATACTGATCCAGCTCCTACAGAAAGGAGAACATCTTTCCATCAATCTTTGAACACAGATGCGAGGACCTGTCAAGATGTCATTACTGAGCTTGGGTAAGGGCTATGCTACTGCGAGCTACAATGTAATATTATGTTCCCCAATTTTACATGTCCTTATAATGTTCTCATGTTGCTCTATATTAGGTACCCATACGAAGCTATTCAAGTGGTCACTGCTGATGGATATGTTCTTGTTTTAGAAAGATTACCAAGGTATGTTTGATTCCTTCTTCTTCTCAACCTCTATCTTGAATGAATTGTATTTGATGAATATGCTGTAATGTTTCAGGCGTGATGCAAGGAAGGCTGTTTATTTACAACATGGGGTTTTTGATTCGTCCATGGGGTGAGTTGTTTGCTTAGTTATTTTTGTGCATGATGATTAGTGTAAAAAGTTATCTGGAATACTCACCCTTCCCTCTGCAATTTACCATTCATGAATCCCGTGATAGGTTGTTATAATCTTGAGCCAAGTGCTCCTACAAAAGAGAATATTCTGACCGATTATCTGGCAATGTGATGTTGGACAGGTTTGGATATGTCTACAAAAGGGACTTGTGGGGGATTACTGTTTGCAGATAGTGGGAATTAGGATTTCAAATTGTAATAGCATTTAGCAAGATGAGATTAGGAAGAAAATGAATTAGAAATTGAGTGCAGTGAACAGTAATCCAGAACATGGCTGTCCACCATTTTCAAAATCATGAACCTTATTGAACTCTGAATTGTATGGTTCAGTATTTTTATTACAAAAATTTAGTTATATAGAACAACAGATGTTAGTGAAATTAGGAAAAAAATTGTGTTCAAGAAAGTTTAGTGCTCTATCGTAGCTGGTTCTGTTACTGTTCTCTATGTTACTTGCTCTGATACCATGTTAAATTTCAATAATGGGCTAAACATAATGACTTAGGCTTCCAATACTAAAAGGTCAACCTTCTCGGTAGGGTTTCACATGCACCACTATATTTAGCCGCTTTACTTTATTTTTTTCCAATGTGGGACACTTTATCACCCACTTCAACAATAGTTTCTACTTAAGAGAACAAAAGGAATATTGAACCTACAATTATAAAGAAATATAGACTTTTACATTGGAGCCAAGTAGTGAGTAGAAGACAGACGGAGACTGGATACACTAAAATCTAATTCTAAATTATCCTAAGGCTGTAGCTCTTGAAAGTAGAAAGGAAATAAATGGATAAAGTCATCATCACTAGTCGTGCCAGAATACATTCAGATTGCAAGATTGGGAAAAAAATCTTACATTTTCTAATTGCTTGAACCTTAAAGAATCGTGATTTGACAGTGTGTTTTTATTTGATTATAGCCACAGTTCTATTTCACTGGTAGTTCATCTTATAATCTGAAGTTCTGAACCCCTGAGAGGGTTGAAACAAGACCATAAATTCCAGAACAGGAGGAGGAATAGTTAGCGAAGGGAACCTTTTATACCGATAATGGATTGTCTCTAACACTTAATGCATGTTTCTAACTTTATGGCCCATTTAATGTATTAAAATATATATAAGAGAGAATTTATATTATGGATCTTAATATTAGTACGAGGAGATTATAATATTATTGATCTTGATATTAATCCATTATATTGTCTTCAACACATAGGAATCTGGTTACACTATGCTTAGTAGTAACTAAATTCTAACTGCTAGCCAACTATCTTTTGACATTTACAATAATTCTGGTATGATTAGTCCTGATAAAAGCTTGAGCATATCTGTATTTTCCTTCGTCATATTTCATTTGTTTCACATACCATAAACTTCTATTATGTTTATTATCTAGGTCCAAATAAATATATTAACAATATCAATATATTCCATAGTTGTAAAATATGGCCTGGTTCAGAATGTTAAAAACAAACACAAAATTTACTGCATTGTTGACCACTCGATCAACCTTATTACTCGTATAAAGATTTTCTTATATTCAGTCGGTGGCTTGGATCTTTTTGTGTCAACCTTTCATTACCTTCACATATTGATAGTAAAGCATGTATATATACTTCAAGTACCATATTGCATTATGTGACTTCTTACTTTTCTTATGTGTTCTTATTTTATTCAGTTGGGTATCTAATGGAGTTGTTGGTTCTCCTGCCTTTGCAGCCTTCGATCAAGGTTTGTTATATATTATTTGATGTTTCTGGAGTGGATGATGAAATAGGAGTATCAGATGTTAATGCTTTCTTATGATGCAGGGTATGATGTTTTCCTTGGTAATTTCCGTGGCTTGGTATCTAGGGAGCATGTTAACAAGAATATTTCCTCAAGACAGTAAGTTCACACCTGGAATCTATATATGTTTAAATTGTATTACAATGTGTGGTGTTAAATTTCCATGCCAATTGAGGTGCCGCCATATAGCAAGATAATTAGAAATACTAATTTAAATTTGTGTTGACATTAGGAAACCACTTCTGTAAACTAAAAATAAATTGTCCCAAAATGAATGTCCACTTTTGATTTTAGGAAGTTGTTTTAAAGGATATTATTAGTTAGTAGTACCCCTTGAGCTTGTTACAACAAGAGTACAACGGGTATAAGGGGGAAAGTCCAACCCTTACTAACTTATCCTTAGTTACAAAAATGGGAAAGTGAACACTTATTTTGGGACGGAAGGAGTCATTGTTTTCATCCGTATGTCATTTAGTTACAGGGTTGGGTGATTATGCATCAATTACTTCGTTGAAGGCTAATTTGAACTTGCTTTGACATCAACGGAGTCATTACATCTGTAAACATATGATTGATTTCGTTCGTCCTTCAGGAGTAAAAATATCTGGTTTTGTCCATACTGTATTTCTAACTGATTCACAATGTATTGATTCAACTCAGGTACTGGCGTTACTCCATAAATGAGCATGGCACTGAGGATATTCCTGCAATCATTGAAAAGATTCACGAAATTAAAACCTCAGAATTGAAGAGCAGCCAACCTGATCTTGAGGATGAAATAACTGATGACCAGCCTTACAAACTTTGTGCAATTTGCCATAGCCTAGGAGGAGCTGGTATACTGATGTATGTCATAACCCGCCGGATAGAAGAGAAGCCTCATCGACTTTCAAGACTGGTTCTATTATCACCTGCTGGCTTCCATGAAGATTCCACTTTTGTTTTTAGCATGGTGGAGTATGTGTTCCTTCTGTTGGCTCCTATTCTTGCGCCAATTGTCCCTGGCTTCTATATACCAACTAGGTTTTTCCGGATGCTGCTCAACAAATTGGCACGGGACTTCTATAATTACCCTGCAGTTGGAGGCCTGGTTCAAACTATAATGAGTTACTTTGTTGGTGGCGACAGCTCAAATTGGGTTGGAGTGTTGGGGCTGCCACACTACAACATGAACGACATGCCTGGAGTGTCGTTTCGGGTGGCTCACCACCTTGCACAGATGAAGCGATCTGGAAAATTTAGAATGTACGACTATGGGAATAAATCTACCAACATGGCGGTGTATGGATCTCCAGAGCCGTTGGACTTGGGCGAATACTATGGAATGATTGATATTCCTGTTGATCTGGTTGCTGGACAGAAGGACAAGGTAATTCGGCCATCAATGGTTAAAAAACACTATAAAGTGATGAAGGAAGCGGGTGTGGATGTATCATACAATGAATTTGAATACGCGCACTTAGACTTCACTTTCTCCCATCACGAAGAGTTGCTGACCTATGTCATGTCACGCTTGCTGCTCGTTGAACCCAATTGTCCCAAGAGTCACAAGACTGGAAAGGCCAAGAAAAAGACCCAATTGTCTCAAGAGTCACAAGACTGGAAAGGCCAAGAAAAAGACAAACTAGTGTAACGACTCGAAAGCTTTCCCTTAGCTTTTGACATTCACGATGCGAATGTGACACTAAGCCAAGGCTAATTTGTTGATCATGTACTACAAGCTATCACATTGTGCTCTTGTCATTTTTTTGCTTCAGGAGTAGTGTTAGCATGTGTGTTGTATTTAGAGATGTATGTATCATATCAGGAATTGATTCCTAAAAGCAAGCATACATTTATCATTGTAATTAAATATAGAGTTGCACTTGTTGTTCGAAGTGAATTGTTTGTAAGACAATACTACCCTTAGTAGTATTTTAATATTACCACTTTTTGTAAGGATCGTGTTTATTTTCCCGCGTAATTGTATGCGAGTTATCGATAAATAAAGTATATGTGGAAAATAGACTTAACAAGATTACATGTCATATTAATCGTTTATCTTTGAATATGATTGTTTTCTTAATTTTCTTAAATTTGAGTATGTCATACTAATTGATTCAAAAAAAAAGTACATCATACCAATCATTTCTCTTTTAATACAATTGTTTTCTTAGTAACCTTAAATTTAAGTGAATTATACTATAGTTACCATTTTCTTATAAGAGTGCAAGAATTCTAAACAATAATTATTTAGCTTAGACTACACTACCAATGAGGTTATGACACCTCATTAAAATGTTTACATTCAGTGGGGCACTCTGTTCCCACAAATTCACTTGAATGGGTAAATGAATATTTTAATGTGGTGGCAATCACTTATTGGATTGTCTTAGATTAAACCAAATAATTCTTGGTTTATATTATTTATGCTCATGGAAAAATTATGCACAATGAATAAAAGAAGTTAAAAAAAAAACTTGAATTCTCTCTCTCTATTTTTAATTCAAATTTTATTCAAATAAATTACTTATATTTAATATAAAGGGTAAATTGGTCCCAAACCCCTGTACTTTTCGAAACTATAGAGATGACCCTCACGTACTTATTTAAATAGGTCTGGCCCCTGTAAATCCATTAAAACTAATTGACGGATAGCAAATTTTCAAACTTTGGTGGGTATCTGATTTGAAAAATAGAATAAGAAATACATATGATTTTAATGAATAGTTCGTATGGTGTATCTGACATTACTGCTATAAATAATTATCTCACCCACGTTTTTTATTCATTTGTTTCTCTTTAATTTTCATAAATATTAACTTTAAACTACATATGATTTTTTTATATATTAAAAAACATAAATAAAAATCGTAAAAAATACATCTCAAATTTGTTAAATCCATACTATGTATGTTAAAGTTGGTGAGTATGCATTAGGTGTTGCCACCTCACCAAAATTATCATTTCTAGCCCTCTCATTGAGAGACTCTTCATATCCTATAGG
>JAYMTF010003937.1:0-14153 GCA_036897485.1 Pelargonium nanum | reverse complement strand
ATAATTACGAAATTAGAGATAAATAATTAAAACGCTAATTTGAAGGCCTAAACGACGTTTTTTGGCTAAAATCCGCATACCACATGACATAGTGGCGTGTCTTGTTTAAAATGTCGATTTCCTTCGGCCTGTCAAATTTTAGGCGATTCTGACATCGTTTCCGACTTCTGCAGCTGTTCCTACATCATTTTTATAATGAAAATTTAACTGTTCCGTCAGTGATTTTGACAAAATGTCCTTACGGGGCTCGATGATTTGAAACTCTTGGACTATAACGGCTATTTTGCCTATCTTTTGGATTGAAATTTCACGTTTGATAATTCATGCACCAAAATGACACGAACTGGATAATTCAGGGACCATTTTGGACCTTTTCCCAAATAAAAACATGAATACTCAGTATAAGACGGAGGAAGTATATAGTTAGTAGTAGTTAAGTGCGTGAAAACGAATAGTAAACTTATTCTAAAATGTTTAACACAAGATAGACACATTTTAACACAGAGAGAAAACATTATTAAAATTCTTGGATTAAACAAATACTACAAACTTATAAATATACATTCAACTATTCAAGTATATAAATTTGATACACCTGATCCAATCATGATACGAAATTTGAAACACCATCCACATACTGTGTAGAGAAGGAGAAATAGCCGTATGAATTAAGAGGCAAGTAACACACTTACAAAAGGAAGAGTAGCGGCCTTAATTGGAATATGCGCTGCTTTCTTAAGAGTATATCAATTTATTCTCAAATATTAATCTTGCTTAAACCCTACCTTATTTATTCCCTTATCTATCAATTATATATGTTATCCAAAATTAATTAACTAAAATGCTGTTTTTGTATAAATACCCTCTTCAACTCATTCTAATGACACAAACCTGTCTCACTTCATACACAAAAAAAGAAAAAATCTCTTAATTCTTCTTAAGCCCTAGCGGTCTCTCGTTACGATAAAATGATGAACTTCTTGAAACTTGTTTACCCATTTATCGTCATCATATTCATGAAAATTCCATCTTCGTCTTCGTTGTCGTCGTCGGTAGCTACTACTACTACATATTTTAATGTCAGAACATTTGGAGCGACGTCTAATTGTACGACGAACTCAACGCAAGCCTTTCTGAATGCATGGGAAGCAGCATGCGCCACCAACGGCTCCACCACCATCGTTGTACCTAAGGGAAGGTATTTGCTTTATCCAACAACTTTTGAAGGTGACTCGTGTAATTCCTCGGATATGAATATACAAATGAATGGGACCATTATTGCTCCGGAGGATTATAACTTCCTAGGTCAAGTTGCCACTTGGCTAAGCTTTCATCGAGTAACCAACCTTTCCATCAATGGCGGGGCTCTTGACGCCAGGGGATCATACTTGTGGGCCAGCAAAGCTGCTGGCATTGACTGCCCTGAAGGCGCCACGGTACGTGCTAAACTATATTTCTTGCTAATGTAACTAGCACATGTGAACTAGAGCTGACAATTCGTGCATTTCATGTTGAAGGTTGTTAATGCGTTAAGTTGCACGAGCTAACACGTATATGACATGTTTTGCAATCGTGTTGTATGATCCAACACGTACATGTCACAATCATAAACACAAAACATGAACATAACACATTTAACACGATAACTAAATGGTCGTGATGATCACACGACACGACACGATTGACATGAATACGACCCAACACATTCAGCATATAATATATAGAACCAATATGTTTGACACAACACTATCCAATTCGTTTGACGCATGGTATATACTAAACTAAATTTCAAGATAATGCTAGCCTAGGCCTTCTCTAATGTTTATCTTTAGGTTTTCAAAGCTACTTTACACTATTTCTATTGTTCTTGTAATCTTGTGTACTTAGCCTTTTCTTATAATTACATATATGGCATGTTAAATTGACTCTAGTTTCACGTGTACTTGCAGACAATAAGGTTTACGAGCTCCAAAAACGTTGTGATCAAAGGACTGCTATCATTGAACAGCCAGTTGTATCACATAGCAATCAACAATTGCGAAAACGTGCGCGTTGAAGCAGTTAGGATTTTGGCGTTGGAAGATAGTCCTAACACAGATGGAATTCATGTGCAAAGCTCAAACAATGTTGTCATCTACAACACCAACATCAAAACCGGGGATGATTGCATCTCAATAGGCCCAGGCACCAACAATTTGTGGATCGAACGTGTTGCATGTGGACCTGGCCATGGCATCAGGTTAGTGTTGAATATTCAAATATAATATTAAAAGTATAAATGAGGATTTCAACTATTAGTTTGACCTTTTAGTTTTGTTAATCCTCTGACACGATATCACAATCTTGTGACCGAAACAATGAGTGTCATACTATCTCTCTTTGGTTGACCCACAAAGTTAAAACGGGAACATGCTCATATCTTCTTCTATCAGTCCACTCACAAAATGGTAAAATGGGAAACGGGTTGAGCTTCTTATCTATCTCTCATTGGTCTACCTGCAAAGCCATAAAAACCTTACATGTGAGGGAGTGTATTGAATTATAATTTTAAAAATATAAATATGTGACTTTAACTACCAATTAGCCTTCTATTTGAGTTGATCTTCTAACATTTCGTGTACTCATTAAGTCAATAAGTGAAGCAATGAAGTTTTTCTGTTTTTTTATTTTATTTTATTTTGAATTGAATGTAATGTTATGTGTAAATTTGTTGGATCAGCATTGGAAGCTTGGCTAAGGAAATGGAGGAGGAAGGGGTGCAAAATGTGACTGTCAAGTCCTCGGTGTTTACGGGTTCACAAAACGGGCTAAGGATAAAGAGTTGGGCAAGGCCGAGCAATGGATTTGTGAAGGGCGTCCAGTTTATCGGTATTGTAATGCGCAATGTCCAAAATCCAATCATCATAGACCAAAACTACTGCCCGCATGACGTGAATTGTCCCGGACAGGTCTCGGGAGTGCAAATCAGTGATGTGATTTACCGAAACATTCAAGGAACGTCTGCGACTGAGGTTGGAGTGAGATTCGAGTGCAGCGCCAAGTACCCGTGCACTGGAATAAGTCTACAAAATGTGAATTTGACTTACCAGAATGAAGTTGCTCAATCCATTTGCAGCAATGCAATAGGGAAAGTTCTTGGCTCAATACTTCCTGGCAATTGTTTGTACTCTTAGCCTTACGCTGAAGTAAACAATTAAGACTTGTTTGCATTCTTTTTTCATTTGTGATTGTTGTTTATGTGGGAGAACTGTATTGTTTTATGTTAACTATATTCTTTGATTATAATTTACATGAATTATAAACTAAGATTCTTTCATTTCCAAGCTTTCGATCTGTTTCTATTCTCTTTATATATATATGTAAAATTTGGGGTTGTGTTGAAAATTGATTATTTACATCAGTTTGTATCAAACTACTTGGATAGGGAATTAGTGAGTAAATATTTTAAATATTCCCACTTAATTATACTTTTTTTTTATAAGCAAACCGTACCTTTTATTGATCCAGCCCGAAGGTCCAAATAAAAGTACAAAAAATAGCGTGAGCCGAACCTATCCTAAACACTGGATCGGATCAGCCACCCAAGCATCAAGAGCAAAACTAAAATCGAAAGTGTGATCAATACAGGAAATAAGCGAAAAAAGGAAACTCTGAATACGATGAGTAGTCTCCTCGACAGACGGAAAATGATGCCGAAACACGAATCCGTTTCTCCCGAGCCAGATGAACTAGAGAGTAACTGAGCATGTGGCGCCCCACAACTTCTGGCACAAGCATGAACCACACAGCAAAGTAGACCAGGATACCAACAAGTCAAAACAGGAAGCTGGCTGCACAGATTTCACCCCCCCACCATTGTAGAATAGCATACCAGACTTTCAAAGACCAAGAACAAGACACCAGCAAATGAGAGCATGTCTCTCTCGCTTCATCGCACAGACTGCATCGCGTATCAGCATTTGCCGGCAATATTCTTCGATAAACAAGAAATTCAAGACAGGGAATGCTCTCAAGAGCTGCTAACCAAGCAAAGCATTGCATTTTCGGCGGTAGAAAAGGCCTCCAAATGATTTTCGAGCAAGCAAACCGGAAATGTGGAGCTGATTTATATAGAGTGGAGAAAGCCTTAGCTGTAGAGAACTTCCCCGATCTGGAATGCTTCCACACTTGCCGGTCCGGGACAGCTCCTGCCAGCGCAATGCCACCGACCGCCAGCCGCAGCTCCTCTAGTGAATCGGCTTCCCAGCCGCGTAGCCGGCGCCGGAAAAATTGCACAATGCGATCTGCACGAAGGGCCCCCAAAGTATCCGCTACAGACCTATTCTTATGGATGCAAAGAGAAAAAAGCCTGGAAAACCTGTCACGAAGTTTTCCTTCCGGCAACCAGTGATCAAGCCAAAAGCGGCACCGCGTGCCATCGCCGACGACCCATCTCAAACTCGACGATCCCATGAGGTCAGCGAAACCCGGTAACAGGCGGAGGTCTAGGAGAGCCTTCATAACAGGAGATGGATTTTGTGGACAAAGTTCCTCCTAAGTCCAGGAGTTTCGGTCCCAGCCATATTTGTCACACAGAAAATTTTTCCACAATGAATTTGGTTGCGTGGCAAACCGCCACCACCATTTTGCAAGTAAGCTTATATTAACAATTTCGAGTTGTCGGATGCCTAACCTGCCATGACCGCGTCGCTTAGTTACCTGGATCCACTTGACTTTGCAAAACACACGAGACGAAGAAGAACCCGACCACAAAAATCTTCTCTCAATGTATTCAAGTAAGCTGATAACCTTTTTGGGAGCCCGAAAAAGTGACATGTAAAAAAGCGGCAAAGAAGTGAGGGCCGAACGTATCAAATATACCCGACCACCCAAAGAAATATATTTCGATTGCCAGAGAGCGAGTCGCTTCCTAAATTTATCAATCACACCCGTCCAAGAATTAAAGCGACGCGGATTGCATCCGAGACGGAAGCCGAGATAGGTGATGGGAAACTCGGCGACTTGACAGCGGAGCTCCCTCGCCAAGAAATCAATTCGGTCTTGCTCAAGACAAATGCCAATTATACGGGACTTAGTGAAATTTATTTTGAGTCCCGATGCTACCTCGAAACCCCGCAGAACATTCTTAACACCGAGCAATGATGCATTAGGGTCCGACACGTCAATGAACAAAACTGTGTCATCGGCAAATTGTAGATGGGAAATTGTCGAGTCCCCGACCTTTAACCCCCGAAACAGCTCCTGCGCTTCAGCCCGAGCAAGAAGTAAATGCAGCGCCTCAGCAACAATGATAAACAAATAAGGCGAAAGCGGACATCCTTGCTTCATTCCCTGCGATATTTTAAAATCCCCGGAAGGTGAACCATTCACAAGAACTGAAATATACGAATGCAGGCAACACCGGATCCAAAACCGGAACCTAGAACCGAATCCCATGGAGAGCAAGCAAAAATCAATGAAGTCCCAATTCAATCGATCAAAAGCTTGTTGAAAATCAAGCTTAAGCACCACGGACTTATTTTCACGCGTTCAAGCAAAATAAATACCTCCCCCAGCCATAAACACACTATCCAAAAGTTGACGGTCCTTCACAAAGGCACTTTGGGAGTCGCTGATCAAATCACCAATATACGGTCGAATCCGATTTGCAAGTATTTTTGCTACAATTTTGTATGGAGCGGTGACAAGACTTATCGGTCGATATTCATTAAAGCCTTGTGGTGATGCTGTTTTTGGGATCAAAGCCAGTTGTGCCGAACTAAAACCAATCCCGAGGCTACCTGTATCAAAGAAACTTTGCACGAAAGAAAGAACATCCGATTGAATAATGTCCCAACAAGAGTGATAAAACTTCAAACTGAAACCATCTGGACCTGGCGCTCTAGAGCCATAAAACCCCAAAACTACGGATTTCAATTCCTCTAGAGTAATGGGACGTTCAATGTCGTCTCTAGCTGATGGGGAAAGCCGAGAGAAGCCGAGATTCTCGAATACAATCCTGTCCGAGCACGAGTTGGTCAGCCGTTTCATGAAGAATTCCCGTGCCAGATTTTTTACCATAATCGGATCCTCTATCCAGACCCCCTCGTGAGTAATGCCAGGTATATGATTATACGTTTTCCTGAAAGACGCGAACCGATGGAAATAACCTGTATTACAATCACCCTCCGCAAGCCATCAAACTCTCGATTTTTGCTTCCAAAAAGAGGAGAGATCCCGAGATTTGACGTGGAGATCCGAGACTAGGGATGCCCGAACCAGCTGCTCTGACGCGGATAGTGGTGCGGTTCAGGCCTGACGATCCAGCTGATCAATCGAGCGCTCAATGGAGGACACAACATGATCGAGACGCCCATAAACCTCAATGTTCCACACTTTAAACTTTTCTTTGAGCAGTGACAGCTTTCTCCATAATCTGAAACACGGCTGACCATCAATGTGAAACGAGAGCCAGGTTGACCGGATAAAATCATGAAATGACGGGTGTGAAATCCAGCAATTTAAGAACTTGAAAGGCCTAGGTCCCCAGTAGTCGAGATAGATAACCGAATTGGGCAATGGTCTGAGCACCCCCTTGCCAAGCCGGTTTGCACAAAATTTGCTAGAGACGAGGGCCATGTGGATGAGATCAAAATGCAGTTGTGACGACTCGCGCTAGAATTTGGCCCGTACCAAGTGAAAAGCCGACCATGCAAAGGTAAGTCGAATAAACAACAACGATCTATGAAATCATTAAAGGCTATCACGGATGAAGGCGAAACGATTCCACTTGACCTTTCCGAAACTGATCTAACAGAGTTAAAGTCACCAGCGGTCAAGCAAGGCAATTGAGTTTCTTCCACTACTGAGTAAATATGGTCCCAAAGCGCTTGCTTACTCGGTTCGATAGATGGAGCGTAGACGTTAATTAAGAGGCACTGACACTTAAATACGTTCCAGAAGTCAATCATGGCAATAAAACTCTGCTCAACAATAAAAGACGATAATATGAAAGATGATGAGTCCCAGAGAGAGAGAGAAGGCCACCCGATCGGCCAGTCGAGGGTGAGAATAGAAATTGTAAGGAGTGCAGTTGCCAGAAGTTTGTGATCGAGAATGAGGAGAAATCTTGAAGCTTCGTTTTTTGTATAAAGACCACACTAGGTCGAGACTGCCTAATGAGAGATCGAAGTCGGTCCCTCTTGTAATGCGCCAAAGCACCTCGTATGTTCCAAGAGATTAAACACATCCCGAGGCTGCTGGCGCAAAACCAACGGATTAGGTTTTAGGGTCAGCTCCGTCGTCACGGAGCCGCTCAATAATTGCAGACTCGAAACTCAGTGCCTTTGCTCCCAAACTTTTGCAGAGCTCCCAGACTGCCTGTCCAGATTTTGCAGAGGAAGAAATCGATTCACTACGGACAACAGTTTTCGACGGGGGCCTCTTGTTTCGGCGGCAGAGAGTAATGTTCTGCAGGCCTGACGAAGACACATTGAAAGCAGCTGGAAGAGATGGATTAATGCTACCATGCAGACAGGAAATACAGTGAGAGAGGGAGAGCACATGCCTATTAGGGCTCTCCGAAAAGTTTTCCTGGTTTGTTGCTATTCCATTCAGATTCGGCCCAGTAGAGATTCCTGGCCCACTAGATACTGCTGGCTCATTTGTGGACACAGGCCCACAAGAAGGCATCCCTGACCGCACATAGTCATCTTCCTCTGATTGAGTGATTCCCCGACGTGAGGTGATGGACGGACTTCTTGGTGGGGTTGGTTTACGAGGGGAAATCAGGGGTGACGTCAAGGGAGAATCCATGCAATTATCAAAATCAGAGAAGGGAGGTAAATTTATGCCACTAAAATTCGAGACAGCCACTGAGTGAGAAAGCCGACCAACCTTCAAAGTGACAATGTCAGTAATGTGTGACATATTAGTAGTATGAATGAGGATATGAGCTTGTTCAAGGTTCCATCCCGTCATTGAACCCGGGTGCACAAAAACCAATTCACCAAAAGGTTTGACAATACTATTGACGGTGTTATGATGCCAGGCATGGAAAGGAATGCCGCGAATCTCCAACCAAGCGAAACGACCTCCCCGACGCTTCAGGTGATTCCAATCGTGAAAATGGACAAACCATTGTGAGAGCCAAGCCCATCCCGAGTCTTGCATGGCTTTCAAAATGCTTTCTTCCGGAAAAGAGAGAGCGAAGACCCTAGATCCCAAAGCATGGACAGTGATATTGAAAACTCCCTGTGAGACCAAAGTTTCTGCTAGAAAGGACCCCGAAGTAGGTGCCCGGGAAACAGCCAGAACGCTCCAGCGTAGTTTATCAAGGATCGAACGTGTTTGAAACCCTAGACACTGTCTTGTGCTTTCCTTACGGTTCGACGAAGCCGATTTACCAACAGAGCGTCGATTGGCCGGTGGGGGTCGCCTTAGTTCTCTATTTGAAGATCGTGCCTCAGGAACCGACTGATTCGTTATGGGAGATTGTTTTCGCCGATTGGAGGTATATCGGTCATCAGTGGTGGCGGAGGACCTAGCCCATTCAACGATGATACGAAACTCCTCGAGCCATACTCCATGGAGGATGCGACAGATTCTGGCGGCTTCGGATCGAGAGGTCAGGCGCACAAACCCAAAAATCCTACCAGAGCGATTAGGGTTTTTCAATATGGAACAATTCAAAACCCTAGAATGACGACCTACGATCCCGCTTAGCCATCTCTCAGTCATGCGTGGTGGTAGATTGCCGAAAAACAGCGAGGTGGGCTTATCCGACGTGGTAAGGGAGCGCTGGCCAATAGCTCTATGGCGGCGATCAGAATTGGCGGCGCGGGGATTCCGTTTCGGCGGCATGGCTACTCAACACATCTTATTATTATTATTTTTTAATTTTACTTTTACATATATGGAGAAGAAATGTTTATTTTTATGAAATGAAATTTGTTGACTGCGGTGGCTAGGGTTAGGGTAGACGCAATCGCCGTCAAGCGGATCTCTTTATTGGGTCTGGAAAAAAAATAGTCGTCGGGATCAGATAAAGTGTCTATGGGAATATAAGACAAGTATTGGAGTACGACTGTATGAGACAATTATTGGAATAAACTGATATACACAATTTCATACGAGAATGACAAAGGATTTGAGAATTCTTGCTATCTTATTCTCATAGATTTTCAACATAATTCAACTCACAACTGATCTATATCTAATTTGGAATACAAACTAGTAATTTATAGATAAAACTACTTAACATAAACTCCTAAATTAAATCCATCATTAACCACTATCATAATAGATAGTTATTTGCTAAAATAAAGCCTTGTAATTGCTGTAACCGCTCCTTCATTCTAGCTCCACCCCTCCATCTTCTTGAATGCTGAATATTCAACTCACAATATTGATAGAGTGATTTAGAGCACATCACCAATACTCCCCCTTGATCGAAAATCACATACACTAGGCTTCCAAGTCATATTCTTTGCATCATAACCTTTTACCACTAGTCCGGTCTTGTGTTTGACAATTTTACTGTCTTCTCCACACTTGGTCTTGTACACCCACTTTACACAAATTAAATAAGTGTCTTTCTTTCGGACAGACTCACACCAATAGGTGTCTTTCCTGTTGGCCGACTCCTTAAACGCCAAGTGTCATTCTTCCTCCAAATGTCATCCTTCTTAATGAATTCGAACTCTTCCGACTTTGCTTCTCTCCATTCATTCCTTTCAGTATCTTCTTCATGGTTGAGAAAATTGGTTGCCATCAATACAAAGTCTGAACTACTTGAATTGTTTATGTATTTCTTTCATTAATCCTTGCAACTGGTTGGGTTGTACCAATTTTTTGAGCTTCTTCTTGAGAAATTCTTCCACCAGCTTGATGTTGAGTTTGGTCTTCTTCACTCTAGTTACACCTTACATGTTCATTAAATACAATATTCTACTAATAATCACTTTTTTTTATGGAAAAGATTGTACAACTTATAATCTCTTCTTTCTAAACAACAACCAACAAATTTACATTTAGTTGACGGATTAAAAGCATATTTGGCATCCAAAATTATATATACTAAAAATTCAATGTGGTACCCAATCTTTTATTGTACCCAATCTAGTACCTAATGTTTTATTATGAAATCAATTTGATGCCCACCGTTAGTGGCCATTAATGATTCCGTTAGTTTTTGTTCACGTGAATTTTTTTGATTCAAAATGACTTTAAAATAAAATATTGGGTAAAAATTGAATATTAGATAAAAGTTTGGGTACTAAAATTTAATTATAAACATATTGATGACAGATAAATTAACGATGTAAACACATGAGCAATTAATACAAATTTTCTTTCAATCAATCTTACTAAATTCTTTATCATCATATCAAATCCATACTATAGTATATAATAATTGGTGAGAAAGGCTAATGTGATGACACCTCACCATCTTTTTTTTTTTTGATACTAAAAGAGAACTTCATTCAATCATTGGCAAGAGTGACAAAGTTTGTATTATTACACATCCATGATCTAGAATTACCTGTTCTACCTAGAATAGACAGATAATGAGCAGAAGCGACCAGATTTCTATTAACAAACAAAATTTTGCCATTGAGAGGGCAGTGAAAAACGACATGGATGATGTCCGCTAAAGTCGCTCTGCAGTCCACTCTGCCAACGTCCAAGTCAGGATTACGCTGAATGATCGCCCTGTGTAAAGATTGACAATCTGTTAGAATACAATAATTATTAATATTATGGATCATAATGAAATTACAAACAGCTAACACAACTTTGGCTTCAGCTTCAAATGCATTGGAGGCATTAGAGGGACTACAGAACCGAGCTAACGAATCCCCTGATCTATTTTGGAGATCCCACCCTATACCGGAGCTACCATCTTTAAAGGAGCCATCACAGAAAAAGAAATAAGATGAATTGTCTGTTCGGATGATATCCATCAGGGACGAGAAGATCGTTTTAGGGATAGAGGGAGATCTCACTACTTGGTAACGAAGCTTCCCATCGAACATATTGCTAAAATCTTGGACAAGGGTTCTAGCATTAACTAAGACACGCCCAACATTAAAGGGTTCCCCTTTAAAGATCCCATTATTCCGTTCTTTCCAAATTTCCCAAGTAAGGGCAGAACTCCAGAAAAACAGCTGATGAGAATATTTGTTTGATGGGGAGGTCTTCTTGAGAATAGCAGAAATCCAATCTGAGCATTGGCCGATAGATTCGGATCTTATAACCAGAGGGGAGGCGAACCAGCATATTTTGCTATTGTTACAACGAAAAAGCATATGATCAACCGATTCTTCCTGAGATTGACACGAGAGCATAAAGGAGATTGAATCATCTTCCTTTTGAAAAGAGCAAGAGCTGTAGGAATTGCACTGTTGCAAATTTTCCACCAAAAAACTTTGAACCTTTCAGGGATCTTCGAATTCCAAAGATTCTTCCAAGAGACTGAGGATGGAGCGATCGTAGGTTGGTTGGCTAAAGAGGAGATACCAATGTCGTAGGCTTTCTTGACTGAGAAGGAGGGGTGATCAGAATCTTTCCAACAAAGCTTATCTTCCAGAGTTGCTCTTTTGGGAAGATGAATCTTTAGGATCTTGGAAGCCAGTCTAGGAGGAAAGGAATTCCTGATAAGGTCATCTTTCCAAGATCTTGTATTGTGATCTATAAGACGATTGACATTATCCCATTCAGAGAGCAAAGGAGAAGCAGAAAAATCAGGGGGATCCTCATTCAGCCAATTATCTTTAAAAATTCTGATCGAATTCCCATTACCTACTTGCCAAACCATGTTATCAAGGAGCAAATCTCTTCCCTTACACAGACTCCTCCAAATCCAAGAGCTCGAATTTTTGATCGATCGATTCCAAAGAGAATTATTAATCCCATATTTGGCAACCAACACTTTGTAAACCAAGCTGTCGGGATTATTGATGATCCTCTTGAATTGACTAGCAAGCAGAGCTTGATTAAAAACATTTGTGTTTCTCAGGCCTATACCGCCTTTTCCTTTGGGCCAAGATAAGACATTGCGATTAATCCAATGAATGCCTTTGATACAACCCGATTTGGACCACCAAAACTTGGCAAGAAACCCATCTAACCAGGAAGAAAAGTATTTCGGCATGTTGAAGAGGTTCATTATGAAGACAGGCAGCGAATTCAGAGTAGATTGGATGAGGATTAATTTACCCGCTTGGGAGAGAAGATTCAATTTCCACCCTTGGAGCTTTTGTTCAATACGGGACTTTAGAAATCCAAACATATGTCGTTTGGAGATCATTCCCAAGTCAGGAATTCCCAAGTATCTCCCAAGATTAGAAACAACTTTGTAAGGAAGGAGTCCTTGAAAAATTCGGATAAATCTTCTCGGAGTATTGGGGCTGAAGAACCATTCAGATTTTGAAACACTTATAGACTGCCCAGAAGCGACTTCAAAGGTTTTAATGATAGACCTCAGATGGTGACAAGCGTCCGTGGATGGATTGAGGAAGATAAAGGAATCATCTGCAAAGAGAAGATGATTGATAGCAGGGCCTCCACGAGAGATTTGAATTCCTTTAATAATCTCAGAGGATTGAGCTTCTTCCAACAGAACCGAGAACCCTTCAGCAGCTAAAAGGAAAAGATAAGAAGAGAGGGGATCTCCCTGTCTAAGACCTTGCTGAGGATAGAACCAGGGGGAAGGTTTGCCGTTAATGAGAACAGAGAAGGACACCGTTGAGATGCATTGAAAAATGAGGTTGCACCATCTGTTAGAAAAACCTTGTGCCTTAAGAATCTCCATAAGATAGTCCTAACGAACTCTGTCATAGGCTTTGGAGAGATCCATTTTAAGGCCCGCCCGAAAGGTTTTACTTTTTTTAGTTCTCTTGATAGTATGAAGAATCTCATTAACTAGAATGATGTTATCTTGGATCCTCCTTCCTGGGATGAAACCATTTTGGACCGGCGAAACCAGACTACTAATAACCTTTTTAAGCCTATTAGCTAGGACTTTAGAGTCTATTTTGTAGCTGAAGTTACAGAGACTGATAGGACGAAAATCCACTGGAGATTGAGGATGATCAATTTTAGGGATCAGGGATATATACGTTCGGTTTAGATCTTTGAGAAGGAACCCAGAATTGAGGAAAGACAAAATGGCTGTTGTGACAGACGAACTCAAAGAGGACCAATATTTCTGATAACAAATGCCCGGAATCCCATCAGGACCGGGGGATTTAAGACTCCCAAGGTCAAAAACAGCTATTTTGATTTCTTCGGTGGTGAACGGAGCATTAAGATCCAACTTTTGGGAATCAGAAAGGATTCTATGAATCTTATGGGAAATGCTCTGGATAACTGGGATTCTGTTTTCCACACTTATGGAAGGTTGGGATTGAGCAATGAAAAAGGAAGAGTACACTGAAGAAATTTCGTTCTCCTTATCCACCCATTCCCCGACCGAGTTCTTGATCATATGGATCCTATTAACAACTTTTCTTTTGCTAGCGGCAATGTGATAGAACTTGGTATTCTTGTCCCCTAAGATGTTGAAGTTGATCTTGGATCTTTGTTTCCATTTTTCCTCTTCTATGTTTAGAAGAAGCTCATACTCTTGCTTAAGAGAGTGAATAGAACAAAGAGGAGTAGAAGACAAAGAGTTGACCGAGGAAAGATTGGAAGAAGCTAGATCATGATACATCTTTTCAATTCTAGCTTCGAGGATGACTTTTGCTGTTGAAAGTTGTGGAAGGTTTGGTTATCCCAAGACCGGAGGTTGGATTTCATTATGGAGATCCATTGAGACAAACGATACATGGGGGATCCCGATAAAGGGGTGCTGCAACTGGAAGAGATAATGGATTCACATTGAGGATGTAGAGTCCATTTGCTTTCAAAGAAGAATTTTTTTAAATTCTGGGATTTTGACCTGATTTGGACAATAAGGGGCCCATAATCCGAAACAACAATAGGGAGAGACTTAGCAATCGAATCAGGGAAATGAATGAGCCAATTCGGGGAACAGAAGGCCCTATCAATGGTTTCCATCACTAAATGCTCATCAGTCCGATTATTAGACCAAGTATATTTGGACCCCTTCCTTTGAATTTCAATCAGAGCATTAGAATTTAGGAAGTCTTTGAAGGTTTCTGCTACAGGGA
>JAYMTF010003936.1:0-14154 GCA_036897485.1 Pelargonium nanum | reverse complement strand
TCACATTGATGGTCCCATTAAAAAGTGAAGTCCCTTTGTTGGTCCCCATGCATTTTGGACCTACAATGTGTATGCTCTTATATTCTGACAAGACTAATTATCAAATTAATGAAAAATTCAATACTTAATGCATTTTGAGAGCTGAAAATAAATTGATAGGAGAAAATATTGTTTGGTTTGATTCAAAAATCCTACTTCTTTTTGTAGAAAAGTAGGAAGATAAATGGAAAGGAAATTCATATTTACACATGGACACTTTCTCCTCACACAATAATTAACCTCCCAAAATTCCAAAACAATGTCAAATTTGTCGACTTTTTCATGAGCTGAATTATACCCTTATTTCAGTATTGTCAACATCATTTTATTCAATAACCCAATTAGCATTAAGTATGTACATCAATCTAGATTAATGAAGCTGACAACTTAGACCCGAATTCTAACCGACTCAATTTGAATCTGAATCAAAATGACTTTTGGGTTGTGCCGGACAAGCCCACCATATTATGTCTAAAATTTGATATCAGCCCCAAACCTGACCAAAGTCCAGAATCCTAAACTCGGTTTGCTAGCTCTAAACCATAATAGGGGGAAGAAAATGGAAATATATATATAATCATACATGAGCATGTGAGTGAGTGACTGTAGAATTGTAGTGTACTCCATTTCAAAGCACACCACGCGTTGGACAAAATGCCTCTGAAATATTCTCACTACCCAGAAAAGTCCACCACTGTAATCCATATTTCCCTCCATTTTCTCACTCTTAAACAACACTTTCTCTGCTAAAAACACACAGCTTTCTCTTCAGTCAAAAGCACCTTGGGACCCTCCATACCCCACTTTTCTTAATCCTTATTTCCTAATCACTCAAGTCAATATAAAATGGCCAATACCAATATCAATACTCAAACATACATACATTGTCTCTCTCTCTTGTTTATCCCAACTCTAAAGCAACCTCTGCAAATCAATGGATCATCAAAACAAGAAGAACTAAAATCCACCACCACCATGCCTTCAAGACCCTTCCCTCCAAGTCCCAGTCCAAGCAAGACAAGAGTCTTGTTCTTGGTCCTCACCATTTCAGCTTCTACTGTCTTTATCTTTGCATTTCTCTACTTTCTTTACTATCTCTGGTACTCTCTTCTTGCACAGCGCTCAAGAACCATCCCCTTTGACTCCACTGCCCCTCTGAAGCTCCAAAGATTCACTTACAGAGAGCTCAAGATTGCCTCAAGCGATTTTCATGATGCCAATATTATTGGAAAAGGCGGTTCTTGTACCGTCTTTCGTGGAACAATGAAAGACGGGAAGCTAATTGCGATCAAGAAGCTGGATGGTTTGTCGTTGCAGACCGAGAGGGAGTTCCGGAACGAGGTGCAGATACTTGGTGGCCTCTGGTCTCCTTTCTTGGTTCCTCTCTTGGGGTTCTGTGTGGACAAAAACAAGAGAATCTTGGTGTATGAGTATGTGCCTAATCATAGCTTGCAAGAATCTTTGTTTGGAGATGGACATTTGAATAATTTGAGCTGGGAGAGGAGGTTTTCCATTATCTTGGATGTTGCTACAGCTCTTGAATTCTTGCACCTTGGCTGTGATCCTCCAGTGATTCATGGTGATATTAAGCCTAGCAATGTTTTGCTCGATTCGGATTTCCGGGCAAGGATTTCTGATTTCGGGTTATCAAGAATCAAGGCGGAGGGTGAATTCGGGATGGATTTGTTCAGCCAGGAGCTTTCTGGGACTTTGGCAGCAGTTGATACTCCTGCAGAGAGTGCTATTGAGGTAGATTCTGCTCTTGCTTTGCAAACTTCTTCTTCGTCGAAAAATAGTAGAACTTGTAGCAATGTTAAGGGTTTCAACTTGAATTCTAATAGTTATAATAATGCCAACATTGCAAGTGATAGTGATGTAAAGGGAAAGGAGGTTTCGAGTTTAGATGTTGTTGGAGAAGATTGGGATAGTTTTGTTCCTTGTGAGGATGAGCTTAGCATTGTTAATCATAGTAAAGAATTGAATTCAAGTACAAAACAATGGGGAGAGGATTGGTGGTGGAGACAGGATGGGAGTGGTGAATTGTGTAGTAAGGATTATGTCAAGGAGTGGATAGGGAGCCAAATTTGTGCATCGACAACTCCTGATCGGGATGAAGCAAAGCAGTGCATTCCCGAGACAAACGGGTTAGAAAATCCCGAGAAGGAGGTTGAAGGGAAAGGGTCAAAGGGCAAGAAGAATGTTAAGAAGAAACACAGGAAGATGCAAGAGTGGTGGGAAGAAGAGAACCTTGCTGAAATTAACAAGAAAGGCGATAAACTGAGAAATCTTGAAGCAAAGTGGAAGAAAGGATTCAAAATGTCACGTTTTGATCTGACTCGTTGTTTGAAATTAAGGAGACGAAAGAAGTTTGGGGAACGGGATCAGAGTTACTATGACACAAATGTGGAGTTCAGCTTTAGAAGGGGGTGGAAGAAAAGGGACAATTGTTCTTTTGGTAGTGAAATGTGGAGTGGAGACCTTATCAGTCGCGAGCTTAGCAGCACGACAAGCATGAGAGGAACCTTGTGTTATGTTGCACCAGAATATGGTGGAAGTGGATATCTGATGGAGAAGGCCGATATATACAGTTTAGGTGTTCTGATTCTCGTGATTGTGTCCGGTAGAAGGCCGTTACATGTTCTTGCATCACCTATGAAACTTGAAAAGGCAAACTTGATAAGCTGGTGTCGACAGTTAGCTCAAGCGGGCAACATTTTAGAACTCGTGGACGAGAAGTTGAAAGAGGACTATAATAAGGACCAGGCAAGCTTGAGTATCAACTTGGCTCTTGCTTGCTTGCAGAAAATGCCAGAACTGAGGCCAGATATTGGGGAGGTTCTCAAGATTTTGAAAGGGGAGATGGATCTCCCACCAATGCCATTCGAGTTCTTTCCTTCTCCACCTTCCAGATTGTACAGCAGATCAGAAACAAAACACAAGGCCAACACCGAGTAGGCTTCAGAACATTTTCAAGAATTTTACTTTGATCAGCTGTGTCGCGTTCGGAGACTGAAGGTGTGTGTATTTAACTCTAGAGGTGTAATTTTGTTGTATGTATGATTCTACTTTCTTTGCTACTAGTGCTAACTAAATGCATAATGATCATGGCTCAATTTCATGTCTGAATTGTGCATTAGTTTCAATTTTAAGATAATGAGCTCTGAAATATATTTCATTTTGAGAAAGAAAGAACCAAAGTTCTGTCACAATGCAGAAGACACATTCATCACATTTTGACAAAGCAAGAACATTAATAGGTAAAGTAATGGTATCTGCTATGTTGTACCAGAAATTAAATGATTGGGTCCAATTGCTGGGACACATTAAATTCTGTCTGTAGACTTTTTAGAAATATAATAGGTTCTCCTGAGTCTGTCTCATCTTCTGGACAAGGACAGAAGAGCTTTCAATACCATTGAAAAGTTGTTCTTTGTGAAAAAGACCACATTTATCCTTGTAATGAGGATTCAAACTTGAAGCCATTGCTGAAAACCCTTGTAATAGCTAATCTGGTGGTCTTGCACCTAATATTTTGTATCATTGGATAGTGTTAAACATTTAGAAATGAATATTGTTAGCTAAACTGCAAATTACACCAGTATGGCATGTAATGTCTTTTAACATATTTGGGTCCTTGTAATGGTCATGAGGGCCTGTGCTACTTCCTTCATTGTAGGCCTTTGAAGAGGATTCATTTTGATGCACCAAAGTGCCAAATCTGCACACTGCATTATCTGATTTCTGTTTCCTTGTCTCAAAACATTAGCCTTCAAGTAGTACTCGTTGACCTTATCGGCTTCTAAGCTTCTATCCGTCTCCATTTCCCAGCTCGGACTGCTCTCATCATCAACAAGTACTTCAGGCTTCCAATGAACTGTAATAACCCCTGCCTTCTTCTCTGTCAGAATCTCAAAAAGCATTGCCCCGAAGCTGTACACATCACTTCTTTCCGTGAATTGGTAGGTGCGTTTTGACTCGGGAGCAACAAACATTGACAAGCCATGTCTATGTGCATCCACATGATTTTCCCCATCCGGAATGAGTTTTGCAAATCTGAAATCAGACAGTTTTGCAGCCAAGTCTTGGTCTAAAAAAACACAATTGGTGCTCACATATCCATGTATGATCACTCGGCTCGTGCTGTAATGGATGTAGGCAAGTGCATTGGCCACCTCAGTTGCTATCCTCAGCCTCTTCCCCCATGGAAGTTGACACCCAACAAAGTCATAGTCATTGAATTTCCCAAACAACTGGTGGTAGAGAAGACCATTCGTAGGGAACTCGTAAACCAGTTTAGTCTCCGCGCTCTCTATGCAGCATCCTAGCAGCTTCAAGATGTTGCTGTGATTGCTCATTCGGGATGCGAAAGCAATCTCATTCATGTAGAAGCTTGATTGGTATCCATGTTCTGAAGTCTTGACTAAAACTTGTCTGTCACCAAGAATTCCTTTGTACAATCTGTAGTAAAGCCCGTCGTAGACGAGCCTGTCCCAGTGGTATTTGTTTGTGGCAAGCTTCACCTCCTTTTCGGACAAGAACCGGATATGGTTGCAGTTTCCATTAAAAGAAGCTACGAGTTTCTCCAAAAGCACACCTCCATTTTCCATATAGTAGTGACCATCTGAAGAGGAAGAGCCTTCTGATTCTCTTGTCTTGCAACAGAACCACATGTTTGATGATGCAAATTCCAGTTTCTTCAGTATATAGAATCCTAATTTCCATATATATAGCACCATTCTTTGCCTTGCAGGTTAGGCTTGGACTATAAATTTTAAGGGACTTGTTCAAACTAACATTTTTAATAGAAATGTAGTTTATTTTATTAATTTGACATTGTTGCATTCAGGTTTCTAATTAATTTACTCTATATAGAAGAAGAAGAAGAGATTATTATACTGTTAATGTTCTTTGAATTTGTTCTTGTGTTATTATAATTCCCCAAAAAAAAAATGGTGCAAATTGTAGAGAGGTTAGGAAAAGTAAGTTGAAGTGTTTGCAGGAGTTGCCTGGGCTCAAAGAAACTAACTCTACACTCATTCAAAGGTTCAAACATTATTATATTTACAATTTTAAATAGTCAATGTCTTTTGTAATAAAGCTAACAAAAAGCCTCAAATCTAGAAGAGATAAGATATGAATGAGTCAATTGTAAGAGTTTTGTTCACAGGTGAATTACAAGAATGAAACTTTTATCAAACTATTGAGACTAAAATCAAAATTCTTGTTGAATCAACCTTGATACTTTCAACAAATAGTAGGGACAAGTTCAAAAAATTTAAGGACATATATGATCATTTTTAAATTATAAGGTATATTTAGAAATTAAAAAAAGAAATACAATGGGAGTTCAATTGGTCAAGCAATAAAACCGTATTTTTTTTTTCAAAATATAACGACGATGAGATAGATTTGAGCATAGTTTTTACTGCGATATACCAAAAATTTAGATTATTAGAAAGATTGTTAGAGAATATTTGTTTTACAAGGCTACTTGATGGCTATATCACCAATTTAATCATAGTCATGTAGCAACATTACTTAATGGCCGGAGTGTTATCGGTGATAAAATATAATCTTTGGTTATGTTAAAATTTACATAGTTTAGAATTATGATTATGTACTATTCACTTCATCTCAAAATATATATCCTAGATTCACTTTTATCAACTTAGGAATAGTTGTATTTGCAGCAATACAAATATTAATTCACTCTAAAAAATAGTGTACACGCACCAACAAGCATTGATGCAAGTGGTTTAAGACGTTTAGTCCTCTCAAGTCTCATATTTAAGTTTTCTTGTGTACACAACAGATGGTAGCTCTTTTCTTTTAATCCAAATTTCGTTCAATGCGCTTACACCGCTAGTCTTAACGACCCAAAGCACGTATTTCGTGACGATGTTATAAAAAAATTCAAAATATCACATTGAGCACTGTGTGAAATGTGGTGTTGTAATTTCTAAACAACTATTTTTATGGTTTTATACAAACGAAGATAACTAGGCAGGAACAGAACGTCCTGTAAGATCATTTCAAAGATTGTGGAAATGCATCGAAGAAAGGAAGGATAAAACGACAATGTGTATAGTCTAATTCACTATAATAAATTTAAGTGTTCAATATTGAAGTTAACTAAGATAATAATAAGTAACTAAATGACAATAATTTCATGGATCAATAATCAAACTCCACACATTGCCAATCTAATTAAACTTTCCAAGTAAAATCCGGAAAAAAAAACACATCAAATTAAGTCAGAAAATGCAGGATAGCATAAAGATAGATTCAAATCCAACCAGATCGCAGCCAAATACAGCAAACAAAGACTATCACTGCCCTGAAAACCGCCGCGCCCTGGCCGCGCTCGGCCGCAGAGTTCGTCGCTGAGTCCTCCGCCGCCACAGCGGCCTTGGGAGGCTCCGGCAGAGGGTGAACCACAACGGAGACCTTCATGCCGTTGAAGCACTGGCCGTTTCCGCCGATGAAGTAGTACCTCTTGGCCTTGTCGAGGAGTATGAAGTCCTTGCCGCTGCTCCAGTTCCCGGCCGCGCCTTCCGTCGTGCAGTTGCCGTAGCTCGTCTGGTTCACCATGAACACGTTGAACTGCGTCTTCTGGTACCTAAATGCTGTGAAAATTTCAGAGAAAATGGAGAGATCTGATGATGATTAGAATGTGTAGATCGAGTAGAGACATACAGATTAGGTCTCCGACGTAAAAGGTGTGGTTGTTGGCCCAGTTTGTGTAGTTGATTCCGGGGTTCCAGCCGCGGTTGGCGCCGACGATGTGGTCGGTGGCGGTGGCGGCGGAGGCGAGGGCGGGGAGGAGGCAGAAGAAGATGAGATGGGATGAGCTGGAGGTGGAGGACATGATTGTGGTGTGTGGCTCCTGGTCTGTTTGTTTGTTGACAATTGGTCAGAGTGTGAGTGAGAGAGCTGTGGGTTTGACTACTTATAGTGGAAATGGAGAACCATTCCAATTATATTTGAAACTTATCCATCTTTTTATTCTTTTTAGGTTAAAGTTTCGAAATCCCCCGCTATTTTTTCAAATTATATCTTTATGTTATCCATATTTATTACCAGTGTTTTAGATAGTTCATTTTTATTTGTAAACAAAGGAAAGGAAAACAGGGCTTGCTAGGGACTAAACGAGGAAAAGCGATCACACGAATATCATCTTGAACCAGAGCAGCAATACCATCCGGGACATCCCGGAAAATCCAAAGGTTCGACACCACCTCTAGCCCCAAATTAGCTATAGCATCCGCCTAGTTGTATTTATATGAAATAAAAATGTGTTACTTTTTACTTATCTTTCATTAATCTACCTGCAAAATTATAACGAACTTGCATGTAAAAGATATATTAATATATAATATTAAAATCACGATTTCAACTTTTAGTTAAATTAATAATCTAACAATTTCAGCATTAAGCAACTACTAATTGAAATAGCGAAGATTAGTGACGTCGTTAATTACAGTATTTAGTTACAATGATGATAATCATGGTATGCTTATCTACTAGAAGAAAAAGAATTAAGTAAAGTGAAAGCATGGTGGATTTGGGCTCCTCTTCCCAAATAATAGTACAAGCATGGACATTGATTATTCATGACTGTCACTTGATCAAATTTCTTGGAGACCTAACTATGGATGAATAAATGTGGTGCAACTACAAGCTAACTAACCATTTGGACTTGAAATTAGAGCTTTTTCTCAATCAAAGCTTACAGAAAATTCTTATGGTATATGAATATTGGAAACATGAGATAGCAGTAGCAGTAGCACTGTCGGGTGAGGAGCCTGCTCGGCCAATAATTTGAATTAAATAAAGCATCACCCACTCCATTTAAACGCTGGATCCAATAATTTTGTCCTCACTTTTTTTCATATATTTATATTTTCCTCTGCAAAATTACAAATAATTCTTTACTTGTAAAAATTATGCATTAAATAGTTAGGGCTAGGCACAACCCTTTCTATCCTCAATATATTTCATGCAAAACTAGCTATTGGGAAAAAAAATAAAAATGGGTATAAAAGTTGATAAAATAACTTATAAGCAAAACTATTAATCCTAGCTCCAAAATAGAATACACATTTGACACACACTACCCAATATGTTTAACACATCATTATAATTAATTTACAATTATACCCTCATATGTTCTTGTTAGGCGTGTCGCGTGTTTCTTAACTCGACTAATTAATCGTCCGTGCGTGTTTTGAAGCTCAAACACGAACTCGACACAATTACTAAATGTGTTGGTTTCACCAATACAAACACGACATGATTACAAAATGTGTGAACTCAAGCACGCTAATTTTGTGTCGTGTTCATGTTATTTATTTTTGGAGATGATTATTGCCATGTTGGATTTTCTGAATTTGACCAGATCAATTTTAATTGCACTATAACAAATTCAAATGAATCCATCCCACTTCTGAAATCTTATTTGTAATTTATGTATCCCCATCAATAAGAACAGGAAAACAAAACAGAGAATTATGAACATTTCAGGATTGAATTCCTTGCAGTGATTTAGCTTAGCTACAAATTTTCTGAGGATATACATGATTTTCATACTAATAAAAAATTCTTACAACCAGATATGGGCCCCTCTAAACTAAATTGTAAATGAATTTGGCTAAAAACAACATATCACCTTTTTATCTTTGATTTGAATCTACCAAGTAAAATAATAATAATAACAAGCTTCTTTTATGAGGACTTCAGTAATTGCAATTTCTTCTTGAACCATTATCTTCTACAGCGGCATGAGTCTTCTGTACTTGAAGAACCACACAAATGCAGAAAATATGATGAACCCACAAATTCCTGTAATTACAAGAACCCATTTAAACGCATCCGGATAATCAAACAGTGATATTTCGAAGTTCATGCCGAAAACCCCTGCAACAACCCCAAATATGGCAACAACAAAAGTAGCAGTCGTGAGTAGCAGCTCGAATTGGATCAGCTGGTTCCGGACATTTTCCTGCCAAATTAAACATTTCAAGTGTTTCAAATACTATCTGGAAACAACATATTTCATATCAAGGGGACAAAATGAGCACATACCAGTTGAATGTTAATAAAGTCTTCCGTGTCATCGATGTATTCCTTCAACTGAAAGGTAGAAAATAACAACAAAAAATTATTTTATGCATTCTGGTAAATGGGATGAAGTATAATGAAAGTTGTAAATACCGATGTCAATTTGTTGAGGGTGCTATCAATGACAACAAAGTATGCTTCCAGAAGCATCTCCAGCTCTTCTATACTCTCCGTGGCACTTTCAGAACTCCTCATGCTATCATGTCGGCTTCTTGCAATGCTCAAGCTCTTCTCAAGCCTCCGACTTTCAGGCGGTGAAGAAACAGGAGAAACTGGAGCAGAAGCAGAGAATGTACCATCATTTGATCTGTATCCAATTACAGACTGATCACCATAAAAGGATGACTCCATCCGACTCTTTTTCTCGCTGAGGTACATTTCAGCCATATCTCCATCATCATCCATGAGTTGTTCTATCTCATCCCTAACCTAAATAAATATAACAAGGAAATAATAAAGATAGGTTATTTTCATATATAATACAAGATCGTTATAACAATATAACAAGAAGCAATACCTTTTGAACTCTCCGTGTCAAAGCCACAAGTCTGCTTTTCAGACGACGAACTCGTTCCAAGTTTAATGTACTAATCTTTGATGTAAGTTCATCTAGTAGTGGATATGCTTCAATTTCAAGTTCTGCTGCCTTTGGAGAAAATTGCCAATATCAAATGAGTAATCAGCACAATCAACATCTATTGGGAACATAAAATGAAATAAAATAAATACATCCTCCTATTAGCAAATTATTAGTAGCCCTAGTTACATAAGGCCATGAAGACTGTCATTTTAGGTATAGTACGCACTTGTATACATGCATTAAAAACTCAGATTATACACTGCATTTTGTATATATTATAACAATAATGTTGACTCATCCATACATACTTGCCTAAAGCCTTGTTCATGCTTTTACTATCCAATACACCCTTAAATAGACCCTAGGATTTAGAAAACATGAACAAACGACCATAGCCTTCTCTCCTCAAAGGCACTCTGACGAGGACATGAGAAGGCCAAGAAAAAAATCCAGGTCCATAAAAAGTAAGCAGTAAGACAGCTTCCATATTAGAAAAGTAAGAGACGCTTACGACAAGAACCCTTTTACTGTGTAAGATAAGCCGATCCATGGTTGAAAAAGAATACCCATAACCAACTTCTTGAAGAGGTCACAAGGACAATCAAACAAGAGTTAAGGTTTTCTAATGCATTTAAGGAACACTTATGTTTTACCCTGTCTACAATACTACATGGTAAGTTCAAAATGTTTGTAGTACAAATATATGGGTATGGCATAATTTGTCATACATGCCAACAGACTTGTTCTCAATATTGGCGTGTATACAACACACAAAAAGATCCTGTTTTATAACACATAAATTCTGCAGGATATGTTCATAATTCATTGATCGGACAAGTAATATTTCAGAACGATCTAATAACCGGACATGACTACTACAAAGAACACTGACCTTCCATAGACATATGAACAAACCGAAGGGGAAGTCCTAAGATATGATGCAAACACAGCCCTATTACGCACACCAAACTCCATCTAACACAGATCATGAACATAAATGTGCATGTAACTGTAGAAATACATAAATGGATACAAAAAAACAACCACCTTCACTTCATCTCATCAATGAAGTAATATGTAGCCATGTCTCTTTTTATACCCCATCTAAGAAAGAAAAAATTAACAGAGAAAAAGACATTTAATGGTCAAAACAAAACTATATGCACAACCTACCCCATGCTGAGCACCAAAAATCATATTCGTATTCTTGATCACAAGATAAATAGAAGATAATAAGTATTATCTTAGTGTTGAAACAGTAATATTCCAAAGACTAATATCTTAACACACAAGGGTTCAAAATCTTATACCACAATTTAGGTGAATGAATGTGAGCTTTGTCAGGTTACACGAGATAAATCATAAATCATTGTAACTACATACAACTTGAAGATAAGAATATCTAAACAAAATATGGCATGTTCTACTATTTTGTTAATGTCTTCAAGAACTCAATTTCCATAGAGAAGAGCTGATAGGATAGAAGAATGCATTATGAATATGAACATATTCAGGAATATAAATCTTTAATAGCATGTCCTAATTTAGATCTTAAAACCGATAGTCAATCATTTGAATCATAAATACAGTCAAATCATGATAAATGACACACACACACACACACACAGGGGGAGAGAGAGAGAGAGAGAGAGAGTAAAACGGCACAGTATGATGTTCTTTTCTACAGACCTGAGAGTCAAGAAATGTACAAGCCGCTTCTAGAGCAACTTCAAGAGCTCTGAACTCGAAAGGCAAATAATCTGGGGAGGTATTTTCGTATACATTGTCATAATTCCTGCTTCCTCTACTTCTGTTCAAATCCGAGCCATCTGACTGCCACACATCACCTACCCCTGGAGTCGTCAATCGCCGCTGTAGCTCTACCACATACTGCAATACATAGCTATCCAGGGAATTCAAGAGCAGTACCTCATCTGCTGTAATAATACACCGAATCTGCTCTAAATTTACAACAATAGCCTTCTCTCTGCCAAGGATTGTTGAGGGGTACACAAATAAGGGATCAAGCAGTCGTAGATCACGAGCAGGAAGATCACAGCGTCGCATCATGGTGAACTTGTCAACCTCAATGATTTGGGAGTTTCCAGATGTATCAACACGAATCCAAGACCGAAGACCTTGACCACGCTTCTTCAGCCCCAGGACATCCATGCTTTGAAAAGGTTGGCGTCCAGAGGCAGATGGACGATTATATCCTTCTCTAACATTCACTGCAGAAGCAGGTCTTGGGGGAAGTAGGCGTTCTTTGAGATCCGCCATCGGTAATGAGCTCTAAATGCTGCAACACATGAGCCAGACACGACAATATAAATAAAACATTCTCAAGGAACATAAGATGCAAATAATACCATGATTTGCCTCTACTAAACCTTACAGCATGTTCTAGGGCATTCATTTATTAGGAACTCTATTTTATGGCTCACACACTGAAAATCTAAGCCCAACAATTATAAAATTTTATTACAAAGATGTGTTAACCAATAACTGGAAAGCACAGGATCATGCCTGTGAATGGAATCGGGAGTATGATTATTTAGCATTCTCTTGTAGGAAAAAACTGTGTCAATTGAGAAAAAAACTATGACATTGTCAATCTCAAAGCGACATTAGGCACCTCATTTCCTTAATCTAAGCAAAAGAGACCCGTGATAATTTTCAACATAAATTTACAATTGATACTGTTCCTCAAGACTTGTGTAGAGTCTTCAGTGTGACTACAAAATGGATAGAACGTGACCATTGTCCAACAAAGTCGGGATAAGCAAAACATACAAGAGCTCTCTAACATGTCACTATATCAGATGCCAGTAACATCCTCAAACTTCTTTTTCTCAATGGCAACTCCTACTTTTGTATTCATATTATTGTGAATTTGATTTCATTTACATCAATTTTACAACAATATTTCCCAAAAAGTAGAACAAAGAGAGGATGAATTCTTTAATGTTATGGTTTAATCCGTTTTTCTTGAACACCAATCTAGTTGGTATAACAGAAAAAATAAAGAAATAACCAGTTCCATCTAGGAGAAATGGAATTGAAACTCCAAGGCTACTTAACCTCAGTATCCCTACAAGTCGCTGCAACCAAAGATTCTTACGGATACTAAATGTAATCCTTTTTAGCTTAAATCTTCTAGTTGAAATTAACCGATTCAAAAGAAAGCTACAAGGTCATTCCTCATGAAAGGCCAGAAAATAATCAATTCAAAGCTCAACTTTGTTGCTAAAACAACTTCAAAGATGTATAATATACTTAATTGGCTCATCTCAACCATCACAATCTGAAAACAACACTAAACCCAAGAATTATAATCCAAATTCCCAAATAGAACAACAGACCCTCCCCCGTACCTTAAGAACACACAATCACAGAAATGAATAATATTTACACAAACATCAATTTAGAATTTCAAAAATCGGAATTGCATCTCACCAACAATTTTGAAATTCTGTGTCGTCTTCGATTGCTTGACTGATTACGCCCCAAAAAAAAACAATCAGCAACAGAATAAGCGGAAATTTGAAGAAATTACATTGAAACACAGCAAAGAAGAAGAAAAAAAACCCTAAATCAAGAAAGAGATAGAGAAAAAAGAAAGTAACCTGAAGTGGATGATCGACAAAGCAGAGAGGTTTGTGAGAGTATTGGATAGAAGAGGAGGCACGAAACAGAACTGAAGACGCTGAGTTCGTCTGAGAAGCAGAGAATCTAATTATTGATTTTTTAAAAATTCTATTTTGGGGGATTTTGATTTTGTAGTATAATAAAACAGTAATTGAATAGAAGTAAATTTTCTGAATTTTCAAATTTTGAGAGTTCAAAATCAGAACGACAATCGTACGGATGATTTCGTTGGGTTGGCATCGAAATGGATCTCATTTTCGTCATCTCATCCAAAATCTCAATCAATCATGTGATGCACGTAACTCTGGTCGCTTCTTTCCTTTCTAATTATTTTTTTTTTGTTTTAAATAGCGTGAGTATAATTTGGTTTTAAATTTTTTTAAAAGTAATTTAGGTTTTTAATTTTGTTTTAAAGTAATCTACTTGCATATCTCTCTCGCCTAGGGTTTTCTAGGGTTTCGGGTCTCTCTAGGGTTCGGTACAGCTAACAAGTGGTTGTCTCCCATTAGGAGAGGTGTCGGTAGGTAGGGTTGCTGGTAAGTATGATAAGGATGTGGAGAGGAGGAGGGTGGCGGCTGGGAGGCTTTATAAGGATAGGATGTGAGAAGGATAGATATAGAGATAAGAAAAGAGAGGTTGTGAGGAAGTCTTTCAAGCCTTTTGTGTTTGGTGCTATGGCTAGAAGTGAGAGCAATGGAGAGATCGTAGGGGAGGGACGGATAGAAGGAAGGAAGAAGTTGGGATCAACTGGGATGGGGTCGGGCCAG
>JAYMTF010003935.1:0-14157 GCA_036897485.1 Pelargonium nanum | reverse complement strand
TCTTCAAAAAGAGAATCACTATTTGCTGCTGGGATTAGGTATTTATAATGTGGTATTGTGATTGTATAATTGAATTTTCAGAAATTGGAAGGTCATTGTGATTAGACTTTCCTTTTTTAAAAAATTTGAAATCTGATTGCTTCAATTATATGCAAGTAGTATTGAATTAAGGATTTGAATTTTGAACTAAACACACAAAAAAAACCCTAATTGCTGTACAGTTTTCATATGGCGCGCCTTTCTTGCGCCTCGCCACGCCGTGCGCCTTGGCATATGGCGCGCCTTTAGTAAATTGCCACGCCACATAAGTCCTATGGCGCCATAGGTGCGCCACGCCGCGCCATGGCACGCCATTAATAACTATGCTACAGATTCAATCTGCATTTCTCTAGCTTCAAAGAACGCCTTACCTACATTCTGGTTGGTACAACACAAAATCTGCCTCCTGTCTAGGATGGATAAACACTTTTGGCAACTTCCTATGCCCAAAATGAAATTAAGCTAGATGGTAATTCAAAACCTGATGTTTAACACGTTGAAATTATCCGGCAAAACTATACCTTACTTTGGCAGGAAATTACTAACTTCTCCAACTTAAAATATACTCTCTTTTTTTTTCCTTCTCATTTTTCTAAAGAAACCAAGGATTTTTGTCAGCACCTTAAGTAAACAAGAACACATAACTTGGGAGGGGCAAAGATAACTAGATGAAAGAGATTCAGAATGAGAAACATTCATTGCACAGGAAAACGAGAGAAAGTTGTAAGATGCTTTAGAGAAATGGCGTAAAACAAATTTAACTAATAAATGTAACCAAAGATCCATTCCAATCATAAGTTGCATCAACCACATGAGAAACTGAATACATCACAGGTACCTTAGATAAGTGGTCATCCAAGTATGGAACAGTCTCATCTGCCAACGTATGCAAAGACTGTGATGCTACAGTTGGTTGTGCTGTCTCGAATTGTAGTGAAGGATCATATTCACCATCATGATTCGCTAAAGAATGATTTAATCCTCCCATAGACTGGAGAGTCGGAGTTGAGTTGTAAGAACCAGATCCTTCAACATCTGTAGGATCAGGATGGTGAAACCTACAGGTAGCTCCATATCCACAGGAACCATGGCGCATGTAAAAGGGACAAACAATCTCTCCCTGTGGAAAATGGAGAAAGTTTTTGGTATATAACAATTATGATCAAAAGTTCAAACATCACAAAAGAATGACACGACACTTTTAATAAATGGAACAGATAAGTATTACCTGTCGAATAGGTAAACCAAGAAAATTCAGTTCTGGTGTCTCAGTCTGTTCTTTTGAATGTTTGTATCTACAAGCTTCTCCAAATTTGCACCCTGCTGCAGTACGGAAATACTGCATCAACAAAACACTAGAAGGTCAATCCCCAATGCAAAACACAATATCTTACTCAAATTGTGCCCTATTTCAAAAATATTGCATGACATAATTACTCGCTCTGCTTATACGACACCCAAAACTCCGGCATCTATTCCATCCATCTCTCTTACAAATAGTACAAAAAGCCTTTCATTACAACAAAACTCAACCATGCTTACTAGTTACTACTCCGTAAAATGAATAGCACTAATGATTTTTTACTTTCATACCACCTCCGCATTTCAATTTCATATGAAAAGTGCATCAGTTTTAAGCTTCAAACTACCCTCTCATCTCCTCCAATCTCTCTCTTTCCTTTTTCTTTTTCGTAAAAAGTAAATTGCCATTACCAAAACACGATAATTTCAAACCGAAACAGAAACAATTAATAATGGCTCGCTACTCAGTTCTGAACATAGGATCAGAAAAACAAATTAGCTATAAATGGAATTAACATAATAACATGATAAACAAAAAAGGACTATGAGCAATGTATCTGCCTTGCATTCAATATGAGAAGTCTGTTCCACAAACTCATTCTTATCCTTCTCCTTCTCCTTGGCACCCTGCAATTATACCAGTAACAAAAGTAAAATAAATTTCAGTAAATAAAATAAAATAAAATAAAATAAACCCAAAATCACAAATTGAAGATTAAACCAACCAATGAAAAAGAAGAAAAAAAATACATTATATGTACCTGATTCGGACCCTTAACTGGGTGATTGAATTTACAAAAGAGCCTAAACTTGCAATGGCCAGTTCTGATATAAAATGCACAATCTTCAGCGTAAGGCCTCAACGGGTACTGATCCTTTGCATCATCAGAGCCACCATGATCATTAATCTGGGTCTCCTCCAAGGTCACATTTTGGAGCGTTTGGACGATAGACTTGTCAATGGAATCGTCGAGACGAGAGGAATCAGATTCTGGTGTTGAGGGGTCCAGGTTAAACCCCGGAAAAACCTCATCTGCACCCATGTAAGTAACTGTGTATCCTCACAAACAAAAATCGATCAAAACCCTAATGACACATTGATTGATTAGGGTTCAAAAAGGGGATGGATTTGGAGGAAAAAGTAACGCAAATTTATAGCAATGTTTGTGTATTGTTTGAATGAAATATGAATACTTCTGAAAGTAACTTTTAACGTAAATTTATGAAATCTGTGGGCTTTTTACGGGCCACCTCAATACCCCAATTATCACTACGGATGGCTCTGCAATTTTTTATTTATTTAATTGCTGTTTTTTTATTGTCTAGAATTTGAAAATAAATAGACTTTACATTTAAGTGGATTATATCTATATTCAGTAAAAAAAAAAAAAGTGGATTATATCTATTGAGGTAATAAAATTTCGTCCCAATAAATTTGTGGCAGTAGAACACTGTCCGAATCCATCTATTTTATACTTTAGAATAGAGTCTCAGTCAGTTGTAATTTCGGACATCAATTATATTTGATTAATGTACAACTATAATGCAAGTACATTTTGTTCATTCACATTCAAATCATTGAACACAAATTGTGGTATTTTTATACACTCCCAATTTTCTAATAAACAAAAATGTGTTCGCATTTAATTTTTAATAATGAAGGTATTATATTGTGTAACACAATGATACATATATTCAATGTATATAAATCTCATAAAAAAAGATACATCTAGTTTTCTTTACCTATCTTGGGTGTTTTTTATCTGTAAATCTAGTATCTTTGGATCAAAACAAATTAAAAAAATTGACTTAGGTTTTGTGATTTGCATGTTTTATTAAATATTGATTTTGTACTTATTTAATTAGCTTTGATGGGAAAGTAAAAAAGGAAAGTTTTTTTTACTCATTTATTATAGTTGTTTAGTTAATTTCATAGGTAGCCTTTGTGATTTGCTGCCAAAAAGGTTCATTCCACTTGATTTTGCCTAGAAACCCACAAAATGGAAGCTTATATACTATATTTAAAATGAGTAGGTGATATAACAATAATGATACCATGCAGAAACCTTAATTATGTCATAACAATTAGCTAGAAAACTAAAATCAAATCGTTTCAGTACAATTCATATATAAACTAGTAATAAAAATGCAAATGTGGGATTGAAACAGGACAAGACAATGATGCATGATTGTAGTAATTAAAAGGAAATGTGGAAAGAAGAAGCCAGAGCACATAACAAGAAGAGAGCAACAGAGCATCCAGAAAAAGCAGCACTTGAAGAAGAAGCCGGAGATGAGCTGGTTTTGGGATCATGATCATGATGATCATGTCCATGATCTTCCGGTGGAGCCAAGACCTTAACGATCATCCTCTGTCCCTTCCGGCAGTGACCCGACACGCCGCTGATGAAGTAGAAAGGTCCGGAGCGCTCCAAGCTGAACACAGTGTTGCCATTGTTGGAGAAGAAGCTTGGATGCGTCGAATTGCATTGCTTGTAATCAGTCTCCGCCACCTCCATCACCGAGTCCTTCTTGTACCTGAAACCTGCACATAATATACAGTACAAGCCTCAGTTGTCACGCTTGCTAATAAAAAAGAAAATAAACATGTATTGGTATGATTGGTACATACGCAAGGCATCGCCGGGCTGGAAGCGATTCTCGGAAGCCCAGTCGTTGTAGAATTTGGTGTCGTTGGCCGGAGGGACGGCCCATCCTACTTGGAACTCGAAGGACGACGCCGTTTTCACTTGGATGATGCTCATCAACATCACCACCAACACCGTCATTGTTGTGCTCCTCATGTTCTTGAGAGCCATTAATGAAGTGTTCGTTTTGTTGGCTACTGCACGTAAATAATGGTGAAGCAGAAAATGGGTTTTTATAATGGATTGATCGGTTTTTAAAGTTGGTAGTGAGTGAGGTACGTGGTGCGGTGTTGGAGGTAACTGTTTGTGTCATGGAGGAGACTGAGAGTCTCTCTTAATTTGACTTGGTCAGCTGAGGTTCTTCAGGTTTACATGTTGGTGTTGAGGTCCATGATCAACCTTAAATCTAGGACAACTACACTAGAACTTTAATCACCTGGACTTGACATTGTTGTCTTTGGATGGTCGTGTTTCATGTCTGAGGTCCCGAGTTCGAGGCACCTCAAAGGCGCTGGTATGAGTTGTAGGTGTGAGTGTGTGGAGTTTTCTTTGTATAACTCACTTTCGGATGCTCGTGTTTCATGCCTGAGGTCCCGAGTTCGAGGAACCTTAAGGGCGCTCATTGCTTTCTTTGTATAACTTAACTCATCCAGATCAAACCCTTCTGATATAAGGTCCAAGCCCAAAATCAATTATACAGATGAAGGAATTAATTTAAAATGTATTTCTATTCTTCTTCAATGAGTTACATTATTGGTTTGTCATTTCAACAATGCTGCAATACATCAGGACAGTTTATGACTGCATTTTCTCCTATAACATCTCTGATCAAGCAATATTTGCATCTATTGTAGTCACTGATTGTGACTCCTGATCAGACCCATGATTGCTTGTTTTGCTTTGGAGAGATTTCTGGCTAAAAACCCGAGCAAACGCGCTCTTCGATCTTCCTATTGCCCGAGTCCCGCCTCTTGATTTGCTCCCACCATTCTTCCTGGCAAGATCTTCAGATAGAGCCTTCACGAGACAGTCAAAACGCCTTCTGAAAGTCGGATACCTTGAGATAGATTTGGTTATCCCTACAAGCCTTCACATAGCATAAAACAGAGAAGATGAAAATTTTATTGAAGCAGAATTTTAAAGAACTTGTTAAAAGATACAGATGATTAATTACCTTCGAGCCAAAGCATCTAGTTCAGCTCTTTTACGTTCAGATTCAGGAGGTGAGCCAGTATTTGAGTTCTTCAACCTCACCGGATCGCCACTAAAAAGGACTAACTTGGAGAGGTAGTCCTCTTCTTCCTCAGAGAGATTTTCTGCACTAATCTGGTCTTTGATGATAAGTAGAGGGTTAAGAAACCAATCAAAGAAAGCGTCCTTGGGTCTATTCTTTGTTGTTATTTCCGCGTCACAAACTACACGAATGAAGTAGATATGAGCTTTTTTCCAGAATGCTGTCAAAACCGAATAATGTAAAATCTTTTCACTTACACAATAAGCCAGCAGAGTTAGCTTTGCCAGAGAGCAAGAGTGTCTGAAGAAAGCAATAAGCTGGTAAGCCAATGCTAACCACATTGCTACCTTTACGAGACTTGGCATCTTCGATGTCTTCTAGTGTAATTAGTCCCTTGGTAACCATGATGTCCCCGTGTCGTTGGCACTCCTTAAATAAGCCATTAAATAGCTATACAAGTCATTAGAAAACTTTCGTTTAGGACCTAAACAATGAGCTTAAACCTTGGCAATGCCCGGACAAAGTAACTAGTGGATACCTCAACTGACTTCATGTCCATTATGGTGTTTTTGAATGAAATTGTACGGGCGGGAGGTTCTCTCTGGGATCCAGGCCTTGTCAAAGAAGTTGCACGAGAGGTGGTCCTGGACAGGTCAGACTTCATTCGATATCTAGGCCTGTTAACATCAAAAGCATAAGATAGTCTAGTCGTAGTTCAGCAAACATAATTGAGAACTGGAGATCAGAACCTAGGAAAGCATGTTCCTTCGGGCATGTCGAGAATGTCATTACTGTATTCGTCATATATTGACAGGGACGCAATAATGTAGCTTAACCCAAACCATACAGAAGACTCCTGAAACACAAAGCCCACATTGATATCAGTATATGTCCCCTGTAATTCAAGTAACCAAAAATTGATATAATTCACGATATCTAACATGACATCCTCAAAGCACGTAATCATGACAGGAATGTCCTTGAAATGATTTCTTATATATCTATTTGGTGGTGACGTGGTGTGCTCAGCAAGGCCAAAGTGCTAAAATACGAGGCATTGCTCATAATAGAATCGAGCTCAGGCTGAACCATTAATCATATGATAGACATCAATACAAGAAAATGGACATGATTAATATTTATGAAAAGCATTATTTGGAAGGTCTGAAAAATCGGTTAAGGAGAAGGCAGTAGCACATTATAAAGAAAAAGGCTTAACCTGATAAACCACCACCGCTGCATAAGCACCAAGTACGATACTGGATAACATGGAGCCTAACACTGCACCAACAACAGCCAATGGCCATAGCAGAATAGCAAGACCTGCAAATGGCACACATATTGACTCCAAAAAAGGACCTTCACGGCCTATAAGATCGTGAAACAATCGGTGCCAACCCTTAAAGAGCATGTAAGGACTTTTGTAGAGGGCGATAAGTGATATCATAGGAAGGTCAACAATGATGCCAAGCACTCCTGCTATAATAGCACCAGGAAGATATAGCAATCTGCAACAAGCAAACAGAAAGGAGCCATCAAAGGAAAGACGGATCAACAGTATACGGGATTAATGATCAATCTAAAATTTATCAAACTGTCTGAAATATAGGGGCACAGTTTCCAAATAGCTATCACAACTCTTTTGGAACATGTAACAACTGTGCAAACAAGGATGCCAATTAAAGGACTAATATTGGGATAAAGTATTGGCATACGTTATAAATTCCAGGTTCTGAGGAATTTGATCATAGCAGATATAAAGAATTCCTGGAAGTTCAACATTATTGGGAATCATAATTGAGTTATAGGAACCAGGGAAGTACACGAGCAACAAACCTAATCTCATAATATTTCTTGTCAGGAGGCCCTTGTTTTTGCAGGTCTTCCATAAATGAGAAGTAGGAATGGAAGCAAACATCCATGAAATCCCTGGTAATAGTAAAGCTCCCTTCAACAGTACTCCAAGTTCCATCCTGCAAATGCAATCATATTCATAGGAAAGGAAGTAAGAGGAAAAGATCAATTACGAGTTATAAAAGATTGGACTTCTAAGACATACATACATACAAACAATGGAAAATTGGATCAGTCTTTCCCTCTCCAACAGCATCAAAAGTAGCAAATATTGGTGCAAGAAAGCCATATGCGGCACCACCTACAATACTTCCAGCTATTCCAACCACTGGCCACAAGATCAACAGAGCAGAAACACATATGCAGAGTACAAGCTTCAAAACTGGCCCTAACTGTTTAGTTCTGCCCGATGAAGAGTAAACAGGATAAGACAGAGACTAAAATATGACAGGGGAAAAATGTGGAAAGGAGGATATGTAAGTACCTGATAATGCAATAATATGTCCAGATACAATGTGCCGGCCACAGACCCAATATGATAGCTGAGCATCCGATTGACATGATAAGGCATATCACCGGACAGAAAATGATACCTAAAATAAGAGTAAAATATAAGCAACACATGTTTCTGAATTCACTAGCATGCAATGTGATACAAATTAATGATTGAAACTGCCTACACGCACCCACAAGATATACATACATATTTCAAAGACCATCACTGAGGTAATTACTTTGCAATTCCATTCAACATACAAGAAGAAATCATTACAAGTAGGAATCAATATACTCAGCGTGAAATGCCATTAAATCAATAACTAAAACTGCCTGCATCCAACACAAAATATGTATATTTCAAAGACCATCACCAAGCTCTGAAGTTACTTTGCAGTTACCTTCTACATATATAAGAGAAGTTGTTATGACAACCTTAACACTAACATACAAATCAAATGTCTAAAAACAAAGCTTCCACAGAAGAACTCAACCTGACCGGACAAGGCTCAACTATCACATCAACAAAACTATCATATTATAGCAATAGCAAAAGGGAAGCTCAAGAACCCAATTTTCAATTTCTGGGATAGACATGTCCTGATCAATTTTGTCTATAAAACACAACACTAATCCAACATCTTCATCCTGGCATTCAAACCAACTATTACACAGATAGAGAACAAAAAGAGAAACCATTTTTCATAACTAATGTTTTTCAATTATATAACCAAAAGGAACCCAGTAGGAATAAGATGAACAAAAGTGAAAAAAGACAAGAAATTGGAGAAAAAGACACACCTTTAAGGATGCCCAGAAGCAGCAGTCCAAGGAAGAAAGGCAGGAAACAGATGAAGCGCCAAAAAGTAGCCAAAAACCCTTTAGGAGGCTCCATATCTCACCCACCACCAAGATCTCCAACCAAACTTCACCACTAACTCAGAGACTCAATCCCAAGTCATCTTAATTGGAGAAATGAGATGGAGATGAAGCAGAAAACAGCGCAAAAAACAAGTTTTGAAGCAGACCCAACTCACAAACTTGTTCAAAACCTCAAATTGACTCTTCTTCTTCTGCTCTCCAAGTAGGGAAAACAAAACCAGCACTCGGGTCTCCCTTTTCTTCTACGGTATGTTTTTGTACCATCCAAGTATGGAGCAGGAGTTTCTGTGAATGTTAAAATTTGAAAAAATTAATTACACAATTCTTTTTCGTCTTTTTTTTTTTTAAAGATTATAGTACGACATGACTTGGAATAAAGGAATTGTGAAAAGCAGATAGCAATTGTAGCAAAAACGGTTGAAACGATTCAAACAAAAACGTCACAGTTCTTCACAGAAATATTATAATTTTTTTTAAATGGAAAAATTATAATTTTAAGTTTCACTAATTAACAAAGGAATAGAATTTAACCTCCAAAAAAAAATCGGTAAAAGATATTTTTATACAGAAGACAATTGATATTGATGAAAAGACACGAGTCAAGTGGATTCGCTGAAATGAATTCATATACTTATATCACTGACATTGACAAAGACATGTCACTACACTTTGGTCGTAAAATATAGTATCAGCCAATGAAATGGCGAGTATACTGTACATCTGTGAGCGTGTAAGTTTCTTATTGGTTGGCTTCAAAAATCTCTATAGTATAGTGTTTCTGGGTTTCTGCTGTGCTGTAGACATTATTTTTTTATAATCATTCTCTATAATAATTTAGTTTCTTTTCTGTTTAGCCATCATATTGATTTGCTTTCTTGTCTCAAAGTGGTTGAAGATCCAACCAAACTTATTATATAAATATGTTTAATCTCTTCAATATTATATTATGATGTGTATAAATGACAATTTATATCATACTGTAAAGATTCATTATTCTCCAATCCAAATGTTGAGTATAAGAAGGTACCACATGACTTGCTTTAGCTGCTGATGGGTGTATTCATTTATCTTTCTTTTTAAAAAATGGCACCTTTTGGTTTGGTTAGTGGAATGAATGATAAGAAGATTAGGATAATATAAAGATGCATGACCTAGATAGCCACCTACCCTTTTCTTTTTGGAATTTTAAAGTCAATAATTTAATTTAATTTCATCTGCATTTCCAGTTTTTGCCATCTACTATTGATGGGTCAAGCCTGCGAGTATTTGAATTTCAATCCAACTTAAAATCGATTTGAATTGATTAATATTTACAATGAATCGTATTGAAATTTATCCTATAAAATGTCGGTTGGATTGAATTAGAATGGACAAAGCTGCATGAATCTACACATTTTACCCTAAGAATTGAGAATGTTCTAATCTAAGCACTGAAAATCTCGTTCACATCTGCAAACTAAAAATGTTAATCTAAACACTACCTGAAGATATTTCTCTAAGCACGAATTCGGCTCAGTGAGCCATCGTGAAGCATGTTCGGCTGATTTTGTTTTCTTTGCTTAAGATTTACGTAGATATGTTGCTTTCATGTCTGGTATCAATGTATGTTCTTCAGGTGGCACAATTTGAACATATATCTGACCATAATTTGACTTCTTGCGTGGGCAAATTTGGAGGTACGGCTGCTCTGGCGATTGGTTAAGCTACTGATAGGGAGTTATGGTGGTTGTGGCGGCTATAATTAGAGTTAACAATTCAAGTTTTGGATCGATTTTATATTATACTTTTTAAAGTTCAGATTAAAAAGACCTATTTCAATTATGATCTGAACAAGGTTTCATGTTTTGAGTTTACGTGTAAGTTGTGCGAGTACATTTGATTTTGACCGATTTTGTATTGTCCCAAAAATTGATACGGTATATTCTATACATCCCAACTAAAAAAAGCCCATCAAATTTTGAGAGCCATCACGTTAAGTCCAAATTATCATTATAATAGCAACGATGAGAGTGTAAAAAAGGTGAGGATGACTGTTAATTTGTTATCAAGACAAGATATTTAAGTTTGAGAGAAAGTTTGGTTTCAATGACATATAGTAGTTGTGTATTAATGATAGAATAATAAGGTGACAAGTGAAGAATGATACATTGATATTTAAAAAGTGCATAGTTCAGAGCACTTATGTGCACTCATGTAAAATATCAAGTTTCCATAAGCAGCAAACACTTTTCAACCAATATGAATATATAATACCAAATTGATGGGCTTCAACCCAGAAAACTGTTTTTGCCTTTGAATATTGTTGAGCTTCCCTTCCACAGTTCCACCAAATAGTTCAGCATATCAAACACAGTTTCAGATCAAAATCTAACACTCTCAATTTATATATGGATTGGTGTTACACTGATTGTATATCCATTGATACAGCAAAACAATAACAACCTATAATCTGTGAATATGTTGATACACCGACCGTATACATAACATAATCAACCAAAGAAATAGAGAGATTTAAGTTTCATACAGACCTGGCATGGCCAGATTACTGATTAGTTCCTTCTGCTTGTGGGGTGTAGAGTTCCTTTCTACGAAATGGCTTGCTTTTCCTAGGTACGTCAGCCGTGTTATAGAATTCAGTCACGTCTTTTCTTGGTTGCACCTTCTTTCTCTGATCTTCTGGTCGAGGTCCTAATGCACTCAAATCAATAGTAGCTCCATGAACTCGGGTGGAATCTAGGACTGCATCATAAGTCTTTGCAGATAGGTTTAGGCCCTCTTTGCGAGCCCTCAAGAACAACTCGTATGCAAGTCTTGGTTTACCATCTTTTGCGAGAGCCTGAACCAGCATTTCATAAGTAATTTCATCTGGTTTGATATTCTGAACTTTCATGCGATGGAACCATTCATATGCCACACTGCTTGTAGCATTTTGTGCACAAGCACTAATAATTGCATTGTATGTCACAACAGTTGGTTCAACCCCAGATGCAACCATGTCTCGAATGAGAGCATCAACCATGTCAAACTTTTCTTGTGCAGTAAAAACCGAAACCATAGTTGTATAGGCATATGAGTTTGGTTTGATACCCACCTGAATCATATGATTCCACACTCGGAAGGCCTCATCATAAAGCTTCCCCTTTTCAAGGGCACTAAGCAGCGTTCCATAAGAAACAATTGTAGGTTTTTCACCTTGATCCACCATTCTCTTGAATATTTCCACAGCCGCTGAAGTTTCACCTGCTTTAGAACACGCAGCAAGAACTGCATTCCACTCCCTAGTTCCCGGCTTAAGGCCCTTCTCTTCCATCTTGTTTATTAGCCTCACGCCCCATCTCCAAATTCCTTTTCTCCTGGCTGCACTAAGAAGAAAATTAAAATGAGACACAATCAATTCGTACGACATGTTATCAGGCTTTGGACCCTTGTCCAACAAGTCCTCATAAATCTCCAACGCTGCCCACCACTTCTTAGCCTTCCCCATCAACCAAATGGCGTGATTACAGACAGATAAGCTTATTTCAGAATGTCTTTCTCTGATCCTACCATACAAATCTTTTGCAACAAAGTAATGCTCTTCCCGAGTACATGCCCAAACAAGGCGCTGAAGGTCCGCCCGGCTAAGTTGAATACTAGCCCTATCCATCACTGTTAGAAGTTTCAATACATTTCTGCTTAAGTTCTCACTGTTCACAAGCCACCCTCGCATCACTTCGTAGCAAATACGAAGTGTCAAGTTTTCAAGCTTAACAAACTCTTTTTCCCAATCTTCATCAGTGTCCTTCCGTATGTCACCATTCATATACTTTTCTCTAAAGTTAACAAAGAAGCTAACAGCCCCATGCCCATCTCCTATACTTCGATAAGCCAACAATGCGGTAGAATATGATATTGCGCTTGGATTGAATCCCTTCTCCCTAATCACCTCAAGAACATTAAGAGCCTGGTCAAGTTTTCCTTGCTCCGCAAAAATAGCCATCATAGTATTGTATGTTACAATGCTAGGAATGATTCCCTCTTGAGCCATAACATTCAAGATTTTGTCAGCTTCTCCATATTGCGCAGACTGTTTCGCTGCACCTAATAGACTATTGTAAATGTAAATATTTGGGCCCATAAAACCATCCATATTCTTTTTTCTTTTAAGCCATTCAACAAGAGCATCTGCCGAATCCATTAGCCTGTCCTTACCAAGACCTTTAATAACCCTTGAATATACTTGATAGGGCAATTCATCCATGCCCTTAAGAACCTCTTCAACATCATCTGCAGTTTTAGCCGATCTTAAGTTCCGTGCCAATCCTCGCACATCGACCCTTTTATTCTTCTTTTCCCCAACTTCCTCCTCAGTTCTGAACTCTCCTTTATCATCACCTTCTACTTCATTCACATTACAAGAACTAACATCCTCATCATCTTTAGCCTCGCCCGACAGCCCATCGACATAATTTGATTCTTCTTTAACCAATTCATCCCCAACTTCTTCTTGGTCCAATGCCCATGCCAAGGTAACCAATGCACCACAGAAACCCTTATTTCTTATCTCGCCGAAAAGAACAACTCTGAGCTTGGATTGCCCAGAGAAAGACCAACACCCAATATCAGATTTCGAGCTCCCACAACAAACTCCACTCCTAACAGACCTAAAATTCCTTGAAACCAATGAGAAACTAGAACTTGTATTATGAAAAAGGTCACCAGGACCTCCTCTCTTCCTGTACCCTAAACTACAAGAATACCCTAACTCATTATCTAATTGGGGCACCAACAAAAAGTCACCTTTAGATGGCCAGATGCATAAAGCTTTCATTTTGCAGTAAATTTATCCAAAACCCAGAAAGCAAAATTCAATTAAGGAGTACATACAGATATTTCTATTATCTCTCATGTGGATTTCTCAGGCAAAATTTGTATCTTGGCAGCAAATAAAAGTAGCTATGGAGTGGTGGTGTATGAATTTATGCAGTTTCCATGAGTTGGAAGAGACAAGCTCGTACCTTGAAGATTGAGGAGCGGAGGAGAAGAGGAGTGTGAAAATGGGTTATGCTCCAGAAAGTGAATGAATATCTGAAGAAAAGCTTGAGGTCTTCTCACAGCCATTCATTAACCAAAAATGAACCAGTGAGTTGCTCCACCCAGTGACCCCACTGCCTCTCTTGCTTATCATATAAAATAAATAAATAAATAAAAACATATTCCAACATGGCAACAATGTACATACCATTTTGTGAAACTGCGTCGTCTTATATTTTATGAATATCAATAAACAAATTTGGAAGAAATAATAATTTAGCTAGTCATTCTTTTTTCATGTTTTTTTTTAATAACAAATTTACCTCTTGCTAACTAATTTATTTTATGATTATTATTAGAAATTTAAATATAACATGATCTGAGCAATTATCTCAAAACAAAATCTAATATATATATTATATAGGAAATACACAATCTATTTGTGTTACAAGTGGCACCTTATTCTTTTTTTTTTATACAGACAGGTGCCGAAATCCTATCTTGCGACGGCCTAAAGACGTATATATACAAGAAATCAATAGTGTTCAGGAAAGAGACAAAGCCTCTTAAGCCTAGCCTAGGGCTTTAGGCACCTAACTTGCATATATGAATTACATTCAAATTATTAGATAACCATAACCTTTAAATTTTATTAATTGACATATTGGTATTAATTATTTTGTATTAAGA